>MDKI01114898.1:0-18055 GCA_005239505.1 Nicotiana paniculata
ACTATTAGACTTCCACTTGAATAAATTTTCTACCCGTTATATAATTAATAGCCATATCTTATATAAGTGTCCTAATTACTCTCCTCTTCATAAAGTAATCGTCGAACCTAGATCATTAGTCTTCAAACCCAAAAACTGATCACTCTTTCTTTCTTCCTAACAACACTCATAATCATGTCTTCACCACCATCTGGTTCTTCTTCTTCATCACCAAATTGTGATTATGATGGAGGGAACTATGAATCAGATTCAAATTCTCCATCGGTATACAATTCTCAATCTTCAGAAAAAACCTCAACCCCTGAAAACCCTCATATTCCCGAAAACCCTCCTATTCCTGAAAACCCTCCTGTTACAGAACCCACATCTAACCCAAACCCAGCCCCTCATGGTCATCGTGTAAAGGTTCTTGCCAGAAAATCAGTGGCTTCTGGGTCACGTGCAAAATTCTTGGAAGCAATTCTGTAGGCTGAAAAGGATAATAAGTCATAATCTTCAAGTGAATCTTTTAAATCAGCCAACGAGGATGAAGCACCTAGTTCATCAAATTCTGAACAAGGTAATCTTAATGTAATTTCTGAGTCTGCTAATGCTGAGAACAGATTTGTTCTGGTTGGGTCGGTAGTAGATGTTGAAGTGCCTAGTAGGCAAAGAAAACTGGAAAAAGGTAAAGTTCTTGAGGAAAAGGGATTTGGGGAGGATGGTACAACATTGACTATTTGTGGTCCCATTCCTGAGAAGGTTGGAGAAGATGTCACAAAGTTAGGGGGAAGTGAAGTCGAGGAAGCAGCGACAGGTCTAGCAAGCTTAATGAAAAGAGTAGATGAACCTGGTTCATCTAGGGACGAGACACTGGCTAAAAGGCTAAGGAAACTGGGGGAGTCCTATAACCCCAAGAAAAGGAGGACTTAGAAGACCAAGAAGGCTTCTAACCAGTTCCTTCCAAGAAAAGGAAAACTTCTATAGTTGGTGATGCTCATGTTCCTAAGGTGCGTGCTACACGTGGTGCTGTGAGAGAGGAAGAAGAATTGTTTGAGAAGTCTCTGCTTGAGAGCAAGAAAAAGAGAGCTGCAAAGGGAAAGGATAAAGTGGGAGAGCCTGTGGAGACTGTTGTTGTTGAAGAGGATACGATGGACCTGGTCCATCATGAGGAGCAGACAGCTCCTATTATGGTTGAGGCACCAAAATCAAAAAGGGCTAAGGCTTCTTCAAAGAAGTCAGCTAAAGTGTCTTCCACACCTACAAGAACCGTTAAAAAGACCAGGTCCAAGGCAAGAAAAGTGAAGGTTGTTGAGAAAAATGATGATAGAGAGTGGAGTGGAGAAGATGAGGGGGAAGTTGGTGAGGTGACTGACAGAATCACCTTGTTTGGAAAAAGAATAATTTTGAAGGGAAAGTTGGTGAAGGATCTTGATGAACCTGGGATGAGATACCTGCTAGACACACGGGATGTTCAGGGGTGGAAGAACATGGTCCTACACATTGAAGGAAGATTGGCTAGAGCTGAACTGGTAGAGTTCATGGGTAATGCAGTGGTCAAGGACGACAGGGTCACTACCACAGTCAAAGGAATTCAAATCTCCTTTGATGCTAAAGAACTGGGGGAAATTATGCACATTCCTTGTGAGGGCTACGAGGATTACACTAGGCAAAGATGGCCTAGTTTGGATGTGATGGCCTCAACAATCAATATTACCAGATTCTTCAGTGGCAATGAAAGGAAAATTGAACCCAAGCCAGTCTACAAAAGTGAAATGATGCCAGAACACAAGTTTCTCTTCGAGTTCGTCATGAAGTTCGTGCTGCCAAGACAAGAACGAAGGCACGTAGCCAACTATATGGATCTGACCTTGATGGAATGTTTGTATAGGGGTAAGCAGATAAATTGGCCAGCCTTCATCATCCAACTCTTGGACATAGTTGTGAATGGAACAAAAGCACATGCAATCCCATATGGCTTTATCCTGGCTGATGTGCTTGCTCATTTTGGTGTTCATGTGAAAAAGGTTGAGATGGCTACTGCCAAGGACTATTTTGGGAAGGATACTTTGGTGACTTGCGATTATACTGTCAATGTTCCTGCATATGAACCTGGTTCATCTAGGAAGCAGCCTGTCAACAACAAAGTTAGAACTCTGGTGCAGGAAAGCGAGATCAAGGATATAGATATCCTTCGTTTGAAGTCTTGTTTGATTGAGGTTGAAGCTGAGCGAGATGCTCTCAGGGATGAATTAGTAAAAGAGAAGGAAAAGAACGAGGGTGTTCTTAATCAGATGCTTTCTATTCTACAAACCACGACCACAACCTCCTCTGCACCTTCCCATCATTAGGTTGTCCAGAGCTTCCAAAACCCCTTTTTAGACCAGTTGTTCAGTTTCAGTTGTTTTTATTCTGTTTTGCTCATGGTTATGGTTGTTGTTGCTTTGTTTTTTGTATGGTGGTTGATGTACGTTCCTAATCAATGAATTTTTTGTTGTTTTGTTATTGACTTGTCTCAATTTCTTAGATAGCTTAGATTTATTGGTTTCCTATGATGATTAATCATGCTTGCACCTGCAGTTGCCTTAATGGCCATGAGTAATTGTTAATAACACTGGTGAGTTTATCATTTTGCAAACTTTTCGATGATGTCAAAAGGGGTAAGAAAAGTGCTTATATATTTCAAGTGATATTTATAACCTAATGAACCTGGTTTCTCTATGATAAATGCTTAAAAACATACAAAGTGTTTGAGTTGTATACAGGGAGAAGCACAGAGTTTGTCATCATCAAAAAGGAGAAATTTGTTGACCCAAGTCACTGCATAGTTTTGAAGATTGAAAAATGTCTGACCAATTGAACCAGGTCCATCAAAGCACACATACTTGACCTGACGCGTTGGCACACAAACCTTATATGCATAGGAGATGAATGCGATTGTGAAGTATCAATGAACAAGGAGAATGTCTTCTAATGCGAAAAGCTTGCAAATTAATAAGAGAATAGAAGTTGAATTCAGCAAGGACAGTAACGAAGGAAGGAAGTTGAGTTTAATACGAACTCGTTCTCCCATGTAGAATTGTACCAGAATTGAATGACAAACTCAACAACTGACTTTATAAATAATTGAAGTATTCTTGCTTGAATGGAGAACGCACAAGTGCAGAAGTGAATCAAGAGTTGAAATAAAAATTCCCAGATATTTTGCAAGCAAAATTATTGTGCGACACAAAGGCTACAGACCAGCTGGAAGAACCAGTTCCATCTGTTTATCATTGAGTCTAATTGGTTGTAGTAGGAGTTTTAATATTGTATCTTTTCATCTTTCATAGAAGAAATTGTAATAGGTACGCATTGTTCAAGTTAGAGTTAACTTGAAGCCTGTAAAAATTCGCTAGGGGCTAGTTACTACAAAGGGATTAGAGTTAGTCCTAGGATTACAAAAGAGTTTATTTTGTAAGTCCGTTTGGCTCAGAATTTTGGTGAAGAGTTTGAGCAAATCCTACTGAGGAGTAGGTTGTGGTTTTTTCACCTTTTGAGCCAGGTGTTTTCCACGTAAAAATATCTGTATTTTTACATTATTGCTTTTATTATTCCGCAACAGTAGGAATTGGAACACCAAGAAGATCCATGTTCTTCTAGAGAGACAGCACTCGAAAATTGGGTACCACACAAAGTAACCTATCTTCTTATGTGGTATTGACGTCTAAAACATCATGGAATGAGAAGGACGGATCTTCAATTTATAGAACTTCAAACCTTTTCCTACAAGAAAAGGGACTAGCCAAATATAGAAGAATTATATTTTTCTTCTAGGAAAAGAAAAACTCAATTATGGTAATTTTGTTGTGCTTTCCTTTATGAGATAGAAAAACCAATTATGGTAAGAATGTTGTGCTTTCATTTATGAGATAGGAAAACTAATTATGGTAAGAAAATATGGATAAACACCTAACAATTCTCCCCCATGGCCTGAATTTTCTGACAAAATAAACTTGATTCACCTTCTTCACAGAGCCTTCACCAGGTCGCAACGCCAAATATCCACCACAAAGTTTGTCTCAACGTGCGTGCCACATCGGTCAAATTTCTCACACAAAAATCATGATTATCGTCAAATATGTTGCGGCTAGAACTGAGCCCCGCAAGATGAAGTTGTCTTTAATCTCGCTCTGATACCACTTGTTTGGACGGAAAAATCAGCTGTCATACGGAAGCTAGCAAAGCAAACTTTGAACCACGTTAAATGTTTGTGTCTTTTTTGGTAGATTTCTCATTTGTTGTCTGATTTATCGTTGTTCAAGATTTGATTTGTTCAAGGTTTGCTTTGATACCACTGTTATGGTGAATGAGACGTAGTGAGATCATTGTGAGAAAATCTAAAGACTCTATATGCTTCAAAAACTGGGAACAACAAGGTGTTCCTGCTAAAGCAATTGATGACCTTTAAATACAAGGAAGGCAGCCCTATCCTTGATCACATAAATGATTTTCAGGGCGTCCTTGATCAGCTATCTGGAATGGAAGTTAATTTTAATGATGAGATACAAGGACTTTGGCTTCTTAATACTCTACCAGACTCTTAGGAAACTCTTCGTGTTTCTTTTACAAATTCAGCTCCTGGAGGTAAGGTGACCATGGAATATGCCAAGAGTGGTATGTTAAACGAGGAAGTAAGGAGAAAATCTCAGGGTTTGTCCTCACAAGCAGATATCTTGGTTACAGAAGATCGGGGGAGAGATAGAACAAGAGGCTCAAGGAATAGAGGTAAAAGTAGAAGTAATTCAAGGTCCAAATACCATAATATTACATGCAACCACTATGGTAAGAAAGGACACATCAAAAGGTTTTGCCACAAGTTTAAGCAAGACACTAGAGAAGGAAAGAAAGTTGAAAATAACGAGAAAAATATTGCTGCTATTGTTCGATATGACCTTCTTTTTGCTTATGATGAAAACATCATCAATTTTGTATCCCATGAGACAAGTTGGATAGTAGATTCTGTAGCTACCTCACATGTCACACCAAGAAAAGACTTTTTCTCATCTTATAATCCTGTTGATTCTGGAGTGTTAAAGATGGGAAATGCTAGTAAAGTTAAGGTGTTTGGTGTTGGCACAGTTTTGTTTGAAAACTAATAATGGTTCAACGTTAGTTCTTCAAGATGTCAAGCATGCTCCAGACTTTCCTTTCACTTTGATCTCCGCAAGAAGATTAGATGATGAAGGTTACCATAATGCTCTCTTTAATGGTCAATGGAAGCTCACCAAGGGCTAGTTAGTAGTGGCTCGAAGAGTCAAGTCTGGTCATTTATATGTGATTTAGGGATCTATTCTTAATGACTCCATAAATCTGGTGGAAAGTGACACTTTATCGGAATTATGGCACAGATGAATGAGTCATATGAGCGAGAGGGGGATTACGTGTTTGGCTAAGACAAGTTTGTTTTCTGGAGTGAAACAAGCAAAGCTCAAAAGGTGTACTCATTGTTTAGCTGGGAAACAGAAAAGGGTTTTCATTCATAGCCATCCTCCCTCAAGAAAGCCCGAGTTATTGGAGCTAGTACACTCTGATTTGTTGTCACGCCCCCAACTGAGGTGGGACGTGATTGGCACTCAACCTTTACCACTCGTTGAGTGAACCATGTGCTAGTTGTATCAAAACTTCAGGTTCAATAGCAACCAATCAAATGCGCTTAAATGTTCATTCTACTCAAGTCGCAGTTCTTAAAACGGACTGACAAAATAATCAATAAAGGATAAATCCCAAAATATCATAATACTAACCCACTAACAAGTCATGAGCCTCTAGATTTTTACAAAACTGAAATCATAACCTGAAGGGCATTCCCCGAGAATAAAATAAACATCTAAAAATATATAATAGCCTGAAAAGAGTTCGCTACCTCTAGGATGAATCAACGGAGTCTGTAAACTAAATTCGGAATATCTCCTCTAGCCACGTGCCTCGTTACATGCATCCTCAATACCTGCGGGCTAAGTATCACCAAAGGATACCCAGTAAGTCTCATAGGCTACCTCCTAAAAAGGCGGAGCGAGACCTTCGGGGAAAAATATGAAAGAAAATTGACATATAGAAAATCATATAAATCATACAAAATTTTATAAGCAAGTAATAGCTGTAACTGAAACTATAAGCTGAATTGTAAGCCAAAACTGAACATTTTCTGAAAATCGGTACACGTAGTGGCCCTGCGTACATGAGCATTTGGGAACACGTACGGGGGAGTGTCGGCCTATCTCCCCAACAAACATTTGGCACCTGCAAGCGTGGGGTAACTAACCCTGGCATCATGGCACTCACGCTGGGGAGGTTGGCCACTGCTCCCTAGTGAATGATCACATTGATGCATGAATTAATGTTGAAACTGAATACTTAACTAAATGTAAATATCACAAACAAACGTACGTAACGATTGGTAATATAAATGAGCATGTGTTTCTGTCACATATTTCGTCGTACTGAATAAGAATGAAATAAGAATGAAGTGAACGTAGTATTTTGATCGCAAAAAGACATGACTTGGATTTATTAAACACATTGAGCACAAGGATTGTAGTGGAATTCCCTACTAGGAGAATAAGCCTCAACTCACCTTAAATCTAGCTCAGCTCCGACTTCACGAATCCTCCAAACACTCCCGATTCACAAATTTTCAATCTACATGAAATAATTAAGTTCAATTTACACCAGTGCATGCTCAAAGAATATAACTTGATTTATAATTCTCTTGACCAAGGGAAATATTCTATTCGCAGTGATTATCTACCTAAGAAACTAATACTAACTTAGATTAGTTCTTCCAAATATTATAATTAGAATCCTTTCCTGGTTAACTGGACTAAAACCAACTATCAGACTAATTTCATTCAGAGTACCTCAAAGGTGAAAATATTTTTTAACTTACATTCCTATCTATGCCCTAGTTAACTTATTCCAAACCAACACAATGCCCTGAATAAAGAACAAAACTTTAAATTATTCTGAAACTTGCTAATACGGAGTAAACTGAGAATACTCCCTTCAAATACTAATCAAACTATTTGATCTTTTGAGATTTACTAAACCAAGTAGGCATATATCAATGGTAGATAAAATAATGGTAAGAAAAGAAAGATGAACTAAAAATGTTAAAGCAAGGCAAGAAAGTGGAGTTTACCGTAATAGTTTGTTACTCCAATCTGTTTCTCTTTCGTTGCTATATGTGTTAGCAAAAAAATAGGATTTATTTTCTGTGTTTATTGCCCCTTTTTCTCTCGTTGGTTAGTGACTAAGGAAGACCAAATCATATAGCTTTGAAACCCTTCCAATCTGATATGTTCTTATGTTATTTTACCGGGCTTCGCCCCATTTATCCTTTTTTTTCAATTTTAAATCCTATGTAGTGTCGCGCCCCCTTTTTTCCTATCCTTTCGGATCAGTCAGGGTTTTTGACATTATTGGAACAACTTGTTTCCTTTTGGGAAAAAGGGTATGTAAGGAATTGAAGAGTCGTCACCTAATGAATTAAGGTGTGTTAGGGCACCTACTAAGGGTCATTATAACACAGATTTGAATAACCAGAGATTTGGTAAGGGCTTGAAATTACTTCAAGGGGAAGGTGTTAGGCACCCCTCAAAATCCACAACGGTGGTTCCCGGCTAAACAAACTTTGTGAATTTAAACAAGTAGCAAATAAGCTTAAGCAAATAAAGGTTTCTAAGCACACATGTGAAGTAAAGTTTTAGAAGATTTAAAGTCTAAGCACATATATAAGGTTTTGAAAGATTCACAGTCTAAGCACACATGTGTAAGGGATAGGGAAGTCCTAGATTGTTTATCCTATAGGATCACATCAGTACAATGCCCGATAATCACTCCTTAGAAAGGGGTTACACGTGGCATTAGCGCACCGGTCATCATATCCATATCTACCCTTTCCCACCCCTTAGCAGTTATTTAAGCGAGTGTTGTTTAACGACCTCTATGCGTGTTGTTACTCGTCCCTTCTTAATGGTCCTGAGGAAATTAGGACCTCTACCTATAGGCAGTTCTAGACAGGCCACCTAAGGTTTAAAATGAGAAAATACTAGGCGACAGGAAAGAACAAATAGGACTTTAGCAAATAAAGGCAGGAAAGAACAATTAAGAGGCTCAGATTTACCTCCACAGATAATGCACGTAAACAACACAACTCAAACACAAACAAGAGGTATTTTTATTAGATAAGATCCTAAAGCATGATGTCTAAGTGAATATCAAAACACAGAAGATACGCAGTTTCATTTATAAACCCAGAAGCAGGGGCCCTAACCAGTTTGCCTACTGATTTTAAGCATGTTATCCATTAAGCAGTCAACACAAAAGAAACAGTTTTCCAGTTTTATAAAGGTTGATTACCTAAGGCTTGCCTAGGCGTGAGGGGTAATGCACAATAGCTTCCAAAATTTTTAAAAACTGTTTAGAAGTTATTATACCTAAAGCATGATGTTCTAAGTGTTGCAAAATACAGGGATTATTACTATTTTATTTAAATCGGGATGATCAAATGTAAGACTGTCTTATGTCCTTTTTCATGCATCAGTAGTTTAACTAGGTGTAACTGCGCAAGATACTAAAGCATGGTATCTATAATGCACATAGAGATGCAGAATGGTTGCAGAATTCCTAAAAATGATTTCTAAATGCACAGGAAGTTCCAGCATAATTTCAGGATGTGCAGGAGCAACATTTTTTATGTTGATGCTATTATTTAGCCTAGAAGCAGGATTTCTAAATAATAAATAGTGTCGAATGATATGCTGAAGCAGTAAACCTAAAACATGATATCTAATACATGACATGCTTAGAATATATTGGTCCTAAACATGGATTCTAATGCACATATAGGAAATGTAAACCTAAGGCACGGTTTCTTCCCATTGATACTGATAACATATATAGCTACCCTCCCATTTTCACTAGCCAACCCCAATATTCGTTTAGAATAATTATTACAAACCAATATTGAATGAATTACATAGATAAAGAAAAATAAGAAGTTACACTATAGGGAGCCTGAAAACAAGCTCAGATTTCCAGAATCTCAAATGCCCAAATATTTCATACCCTTTCTCATATCCGGGTGTGTCAGAGTTCCCTATGGACCTCAAGGGATCCCGGACAGTGCTCACACCCAGATTTCACCACCATAACTGAGTAAGTGCAGTGTGGAAGTGCCAGCCCCAGTGCATCAGAGTTCATAGGGATCTCACAGGGATCCCAAAGCAGTCGCACACTGGAGGGGCAGAACTTAAAGACCTAAGAGTAGAGTGAGAGTGCTTGACATAGTTTTAAAAGGGTTTCGAGTGAAAACAGTATTGAAAGAGACTTAGTTGAAATAGTTTTATAAAATAAGAGAGAGTTGTTTAGTAAAAAATCTTTTGAGGAGAGTAGGGCAATTAACAAACACAGATCAAACACAGAACCAAAGCAGGTTCAGCATCACACATAGAACAAACCTTCACACATGGGTGATGGGTGATGGGGACACATAGAGCACATAATGTACAAGCATAGCAGTTCTTGCAGGGAATAGCATGAACTCCAGAATCAACACAAAATCAAGCAACTTAGGGTACAAATTGTTTTGCGAAGGAAAGGTTCATACTATAAACCAAATAAACACAGAATTGAACAGAGTCACATTGAGACATACTACAAAAAGGGGATAACATATTCATGTTGATCCTAAGGGGAGTAATACATAACATAACATACTAGACGGACAAAAACGTAAACATGTCAACTACAGGTTGCACAGCAAAACCATAGATAGAAACAAACTAGAAACAGGATAAACTGGAGCAGTAAAAGAACATATTGGTTTTGGGACGTGAATTGAAATCAGAACATACCAGTAAAGAAGATAGCAAACACAAAAGTGAAGAATAGGAGAGCACAATAATTAGCCTTGGCTTGCAGTCGGCTAACTCAGAACAGTAGCAAGTAACAAAGAAGGAGAGTAGAAAGCTTTGAGTGTGAGAAATAGTTTTTGAACCAATGTGTTCGTGTCTTGGTGTTAATGAGAGAGCATATATATATATAGTAGTTTGAAACTAGGTAGAATATGGTAAGAATCACAATTAAGCAGTAATTATGGAACTAGGTATCAATTAATGCCAAAATCAGCATAGATACTCCCTTAATTAAAGGAGTTAACTTCAAACAGTATAATACAGGTAGCAAATAAGGAAAGATACCATTTATGACTGGAATATAACCATAAGGAGATAGTTTTAGCACAGTACGGGTAGAAAGTAAGCAATTAAGGCTAGGTACATAATATTCTAATTAAGGAAATGTCATAAGAATCAATTGACAGTATAGTCGAACACATAATAAGGCAAGAAAAAAACTAAGGTCGGAAAATCAGCAAGGAAATCATCATAAGAGATTAGTGAAAGGTATCAATTACAGAAAATTAGGGATTCAAATAGGAGCAGTACTGATTAAGGGGAGAATTAACACAAATCTCTATGAACAAATGGAATAAACACATAATAGGCAAGAAGAAGTAAAAGCAGAAACATAGTAAAGTAAGAATCACATAGAATCAGGGATTCAACTAGTAAAGATACAACTGATTAGAGGAGTTAACAGAATAAATATAATACAAGTGGAAGAAGCAAAAATCAGAAACCCTACTGAACATAATAGGGTAAAATCACAGAAACTCAGAGCATTCATGTGAAACAAGCACACACAGATTAAACGAACATATTATCAAAGACAGACTCAGAACCCAAGATTAAGACCAAAAATTAAGGTTTTCAACATAATAAATCAAATAAAGGGAAAATTTTAAATGACAGTTAAAACATAGTAAGAATCATAGGATACTACTGAAAATCAGAAGGAAAATTTATTTTAAAAGGGGTTTAAGAAACCCTAGTTTGAAGACGCAGAGGTACTTTGAAAAATCGGAAAGATCTTTAAGGAAAACAGTAAAATAACTCAGGAGACTCTTAGATCTGTTACAGATCCCAGAAATCAAGAGCTAAAATTAGGGTTTCAGAGAGAGAACCCAGATATATAGAGAATGGGGCTTAAAACCCATAGGTTTTAGCCGGAGATAGAAGGATCTTACTCGGACAGGCCAAGGGTGGCCTGAGAACGGCCAGAATCAGACCATAGGTGTGAGTTGAACAGTCGTTGGTCCCTTGAGGACCTTAGGGTAGCAATAATCCGGCGTGTGAGGGAGCCATGGAGGCTAGGGGTGGTGGTGGAGCCACCATTGTTACCGGCAAGCCAACGGCCGGCGAGTATGAGCAGGGTTTAGCAGAGAGAGCTTGAGAGAGATGAGAGGAGATGTCGGCGGAGACAAAATGAGAGAATGGGGGTTTGGGAGGGGTAGTCTCTTAGATTAATTTAGGTAAGAATGAATCTGGTCCGTTAATCCAAAATGATTAATGGTCCAGATTAAGTGGGAATTGGGTCGGGTAGGATAGTGGATTGGGCCTGGGGTATTTGGGCTTGATTTAATCAGGTGGGTCTGGTTTTAATTTGGGCTAGAATTAAAATAAAAAATGGCTATTTGTTAAATACCCAATTAAATTACTTAAAATAATTTGTAAAGATAGCTAATAATCATAAAAATGAATTCCATGAAT
The DNA here is from genome assembly GCA_005239505.1 of Nicotiana paniculata. Taxonomy (NCBI): domain Eukaryota; kingdom Viridiplantae; phylum Streptophyta; class Magnoliopsida; order Solanales; family Solanaceae; genus Nicotiana; species Nicotiana paniculata. The sequence goes on from MDKI01114898.1 coordinate 11,631, forward strand.
AGAAAATGATTTAAAATGATTATTCAGTATTTTAAAATACAAATGACTAAATATTTTGGTAAAAATGGTACAAAATTATATGATTGGGCTATAATTGCAAGTTACTGCAATTATAACCAAAATGTGCCAATTTGGCTAATGATGAAATAATTTGGTCTCAATGGGATCATAAACGATAAATAAAATCAAGAAATGCTTTTGAAATTATTTGTGATGCAATTTGTAATTATTTATTGGAAATAAAATGTTGGATAAATTAACAAATATATAGGAAAATTATGGAAAAATACCAATTGCTATTAATGCATGATTTTGAAGGTATATATGCAATTTTAGAATATTTTTTGGGAAAAATTGGGTATCAACAGCTGCCCCTCTTTACCCGGAAAGGATGAAAGAGTTATCGGGTAAAGATATGATGGCCAATTTTGATCGAGGGAAACGGTTTGAGAGATTTAGGGTCGCGCCCTGGTTTCTGAGCTGCCTACATATCCGTGGTTTTACACGAATCAGGCTGTATGTAGTTCCGGATTCATCGGAGAAGTATACCGATGAAGTTATCACAAGAGCGGGGACGCAACATCTAGGGTTGGATGAATGAACGGTTTACGGAAGGGGTTAGGTTTGATATGGCTAGGAGAACTGGAGCGGGATCACTCCTGCTTGGATAGCCGTTGCTCGTCAGGTTACCTGCAAATAAGAATACCGCAAGTGTATATTGTGCATAAATTTAAACATGATGCAGGTTCCCGTTTGGACTATGAAAGTTGTCTTCGGACGGTTAGGGATGACGTCATCAGACCATGATGTCCTGGGCTATGAATTGTTTGATGAGGAATTCACAGGCCATGAAATGATGTTCTTGGGCCATGAAGATGGTGCCTCTGAACTATGACGCCTTTGAATAATGATATGCAAAATTGAGAGAGATCCTCAGGCCATGACATGGTGTCTTCTGGCTATGAGGCTGGTGCCGTTAGACTATGATGCCTTTGGACAGGTTGGAGATATTTCAGCCCATGAAATGCAGTAATATGACTTCCACAAGGTAGAGCTTAGTCTTGGGAAATGGAGGGCAGAGCTTAGCCTCATGCAAGATGGAGACAGAGCTTAGCCTTATGCAAGATGTGGAAGGCAGAGATTAGCCTTATGCAGAATAGAGGCAGAGCTTAGCCTCATGCAGGATGAAGGCAGAAATTAGCCTTATACAAATGGAGGCAGAGCTTAGCCTCATGAAAAATGGAGACAGAGCTTAGTCTCATGCAGAGATGTGAAAGGCAGAGATTAGCCTTATGCAGAATGAAGGCAGAGGTTAGCCTTATGCAAGAGAAGCCAGAGATTAGCCTTATGCAAGATGCAAGGCAGAGATTATCCTTATGCAAATGGAGGTAGATCTTAACCTCATACAGATAGGAAGGTAGTGGTTAGCCTTATGCAGATGGAGGCAGAGCTTAGCCTCATGCAAAAATTTGGGACAGAGCTTGGTCCCATGCAAGATGAATGCAGAGCTTAGCCTTATGCAAATGAAGGCAAAAATTAGCCTTATGCAAGAGAAGGCAGAGATTAGCCTTATGCAAAATGAAGGCAGAGATTAGCATTATGCAAATGAAGGCAGAGATTAGCCTTATGCAAGGGAAGGCAGAGATTAGCCTTACGCAAAAGATTAAATAGTAAATGACAGTAGAATTTCTTAGCTGGCAGCAGGCTTTGATATTGTGATTGTTGTGAGCATTGTGACTACGGAGCATTGTTTGTTCATGCTGATAGCAAAATGTCGGCAAGTGCGATGGTTTCGAGGATTGTGATTTTGAACATGTTCATTCTTTATTCCTGCATCCAAAGAAAAATCGTGAGTTCTGTATATGGGGGAGGTTGGTTCGTATCCCTGTTGGCTTTGCTTGACTCATTCTGCTCGGTCTGATGATCCTGTTTAAATCATCGGGGTAGCGTTTGCTAAACAGAGCTATATTTTGAAAATAAGCATGCATGATTTTGTAAAGACATAATATGAAATATATTTCAAGAAATTTAGGTGAACCGACGACTATGAAACGGTTCAAGACATTGCAATCTCTCATGCTACGGAATTTTGAGGGTCCTCCTCAAAATTCTGCCCTGGTTTGATGGGTTAATGTTTCTGACTGTTGTGCATGCTGCGGTCGGCTGAACTTGCTTCGGAATTAGAGGGCCCTCCTCAAAATTCTGCCCCAGTTTCCAATTGTGGAGGGAAATGAGATTTTTATTGAATTGTGACCGAACCCATAGGGCTGCCTACGTATCCCCTCTTAAACGGGAATTAAGTCAGGCGTAGTTTAGTTTACATCATAAAGAATTACACATAGTATCATTTGACTGCATCTGAATTGATTGTCTTTGGCCAGTCTTCTCCGTCCATTTCTGCAAGTATAAGAGCTCCTCCTGTCAATACTCGGTGAATCATGTATGGACCTTGCCAGTTGGGAGAGAATTTCCCTTTGGCTTCATCTTGATGTGGGAAGATCTTCTTTAACACCAGCTGCCCTGGTGTGAACTATCTTGGTTTGACTCTTTTGTTGAAGGCTTTGGTCATTATGTTCTGATAAAGCTGTCTGTGACATAATGCATTTATTATTTTCCCATCTATGAGGGCTAGTTGCTCATAACGACTTTTTACCCACTCAGCATCGCTGAGCTCAGCTTCTTGTATGATCCTTAAGGAAGGAATCTCCACTTCAGCGGGAATAACAGCTTCCGCGCCATAAACCAGCAGGTAAGGAGTTGCCCAGTTGACATACGGACTATGGTGCGGTATCCCAGTAAGGAAAATGATAACTTCTCGTTCCACTGCTTGTGCTTTTCTATCATCTTTCTCAATATCTTCTTGATATTCTTGTTTGCGGCTTCTACCGCTCCATTCATCTAAGATCTAAAGGTTGTGAAATTCGTGTGCTTGATTTTGAAAGTCTCGCACATAGGTTTCATCAGGTCACTTTTGAGGTTGGAGCCGTTGTCGGTGATGATCGATTCTGGAACTCCGAACCGACAAAAAATACGGTCGCGGACAAAGTCTGCCACGACTTTCTTAGTTACTGCTTTGTAAAATGATGCTTCGACCCATTTAGTGAAATAATCAATTGCTACCAAGACGAACCTGTGTCCATTTGAGGCGGTAGGCTCGATCGGTCCAATGACGTCCATTCCCCAGGCGGAAAATGTCCATGGTGAGCTTGTTGCATTGAGCTCATTTGGAGGTACCTTTATCATATATGCATGTACCTGGCATCGGTAGCATTTTCGGACATACTGGATGCAGTCCGTTTCCATGGTCATCCAAAAATAACCGGCTCTGAGTATCTTCTTTGCCAAGACAAAACCAGGCATATGTGGGCCATAGGTCCCAGCGTGTATCTCTTCAAGTAGTTTGGAGGCTTCCTTTGCATAGACACATCTCAATAATCCCAAATCGCGTGTGTTCTCCTGTACAGGCTTCCTCCGATATGAAAGAAACTATTGTACAATCTCCGAAGCGTACGTTTCTGAGTGTGATTTGCAAGCTCTGGGTACTCTCCCTTTGACAGATATTCCTTGATATCATGGAACCATGGATTTCCGTCTGCTTCTTCTTCAATGTGGGCACAATATGTCGGCTGGCTATGGATCTTTACTGGAATAGGATCAATGAATTTCTTATCTGGATGTTGTATCATGGATGATAGGGTGGTCAGTGCACCAGTAAACTCGTTCTGAATTCTGGGTATGTGCCGAAATTCTGTCTTTGTGAACCTCTTTCTCAATTCCTACACGTGGTGCAGATACGATAGTATCTTGGAATTCTTGGTATCCCATTCTCCTTGTACTTAGTGTATTAGCAGGTTTGAATCACCAATTACTAGCAACTCTTGAATATTCATGTCAATAGCCATGTTGAGCCCTAGGATGTGGGCTTCATACTCTGCCATATTATTCGTGCAGGGGAATCTAAGTTTAGCAGATACCGGATAATGTTGGCCAGTTTCCGACACTAAGACTGCTCCACCCCTTTGAAATTGGCTGCTCCGTCGAAGAACATTCTCCAACCGTCATAGGATTCAGCAATGTCTTCTCCTATGAATAATACTTCTTCATCGGGAAAATATGTTTTCAGAGGTTCTTATTCTCCTCCCACGGGGTTCTCGGCAAGATGATCTGCCAATGCTTGTTCCTTGACCGCTTTCTGAGTCACATATACGATGTGGAATTCACTTAGCATAATTTTCCACTTGGCCAGCTTGCTAGTGGGCATGGGCTTCTGAAAGATGTACTTCAAAGGATCCATCCTTGATATGAGATATGTCGTGTAGGCACAGAAGTAGTGCTCGGCTTCTGGGCTACCCAGGTTAGAGCACAGCAGGTATGCTCCAGTAGAGAATATTGTGCCTCGTATAGAGTGAACTTCTTACTCAGATAATAGAGAGCATGTTCCTTTCTTCTTGTCTCGTCGTGCTGCCCCAGAACGCAGCCGAAAGCTCCATCTAATACTGCAAGGTAGAGTAGCAAGGATCTAGCTGGCTCGGGCGGGACCAAAACTGGTGGCGTTGACAAGTATTCCTTGATTCTGTTGAAAGATTTTTGACAATATCCATTTAGTTGCAGCATCCTTTTTCAACATCTTGAAGATCGGTTCACATATGACCGTAGACTGGGCTATGAACCAGCTGATGTAGTTAAGGCGCCCCAGGAAACTCATCACATCTTTCTTGTTCTTTGGTGGTGGTAATTCTTGGATGACTTTGACTTTTGACGGATCCAGTTCTATTCCTCGACGGCTGACAATGAACCCAAGCAATTTTTCCGGCAGGAACCCTAAATGTACACTTCGCGGGGTTTAATTTCAGGTTGTATTACTGTAACTTGTTGAAAAACCTCCTCAGACCTGCTGTATGGTCGGTGGATTTCTTGGACTTGATAATGACACATATACCTCGATCTCTTTTGTATCATGTCATGGAAGACAGTGGTCATAGCCCTCATATAAGTGGCCCCAGCATTCTTTAAGTCGAATGGCATCCTCTTATAACAGTAGACTCCCCACGGCGTGATGAAAGTCGTTTTCTCAGCATCTTCTTCGTCCATCCAAATCTGATTGTATTCGGAAAAACAATCCACAAATGATTGAAGTTCATGCTTTGCATAGTTGTTAATCAGGATGTCTATGTTTGGAAGGGGGAAATCATCCTTTGGACTGGCCCGGTTGAGATCCCAGTAGTCCACAAAAACCCTAAGTCTTTCTTGGGCACTGGCACGATGTTGGCTAACCACGTTAGATATTCAACTACCCTGAGGATCTTGGCATTGATTTTCTTGGCAACTTCTTCTTTGATTTTCGGACTCATATCAAGCTTGAACTTTCTGAGCTTTTGTTTTACCGGCGGGCACATTGGATTGGTCGGCAACTTGTGAGCCACAATGGATGTACTTAGATCAGTCATGTGGTCGTACGACCATGCAAATATATCCTCATACTCTTTCAAGAATTCAGTGTATTCCTTTTTCTCTGATGGCGACAAATGGATGCTGATGCGAGTTTCTTTAACAGTCTCTGAATCTCCCAGGTTGACTACCTCAGTTTCGTCAAGGTTGGACTTAGGTATATTCTCAAAATCCTCAACTTCTATGACAATTTCATCGGGTATGACATCCTCTTATTCTGAATCGTTGTCCTTTTGTTGTGTTGTCTCATTGCATGTCACAGTCATTGGTTTATCAGGACATGAAATAGTAATGTTGTATAGATAAAAGTAATGAGAGAAAAACGGTAATAAATAAATACTAATTTTTTGAAATGTGAAAGCGATTTTTATAACTTAAACAAACAACATCGGGATTTTATTGGAAAACAAAAAATGCGAAAAGGAAATCATTAGCAAAAATGAAATAAATAACGTTGGTCAACCTTGCTACCCTGGGACTCATCGAGCCTTGGATGGTCTGACTGTCCAATTCTTGAGGAATGATCCATTGCTCAAAGCTTGGCTGGTAGGGCCTCCCTCTTCCTCCTCCTCGACAATAACACAACAGTCCATGCCTTCGTCTTCCAGGAATAGATTCTTCAAAGATGCTAGAGTTTCTTCTTCTTCTGACCCCCATATGATATCAGCTTGCTGGAAAGTTTGCTCCAAATGTGGTATAGGCTGTTCCAATGGATAGTAGGGACCGCGCCATGGTGGCGACCAGTCTTCGTACTCTTGCCAAGTGTATTTGTATCTGATCACGCTCAACTAAGTCTTATAGAAATACTAAACTGGCGTTGCAAATATAATCTGGGGTATTACGCCCAGAGTCGATCCCACAGGGAATTGACGTATCAATCAAGCCGTCAGAATACTAAACTTATACTTAATCAACTTTCTCAAGAATTATGAATAGCACTTGATAATGTTTTACTACTTCTACTGAACAAAATTAAT
>MDKI01144198.1:0-33665 GCA_005239505.1 Nicotiana paniculata
GGGATTCTTCAGGCATAGGTCATCCTCCCAGACCTTTTCAGTCAGCTCTCCAGGTTTCCCATGTTACATTAGGTGGTCGTGGTTATCAGACGCACTATTCCGATCAGCAGCCTTACAGTGCGCCACCAGCACCTATCGGTGCACCACCGCTTCATAATTTCCAGGGTGGTTATCAAGGTCGACAGGGCCAGTTCCAGAGTCAGCAGTCACATCAGCAGAGGCCTTGTTATACTTGCGGTGGTTTGGGGTACATTTCCAGGTTTTTCCCCCCGAGGTTCTGGTAGGTCTCAGCATCAGGGTTCTTGTGCCATGGTACAGGCACCAGGTGTTCCACAGCCTGCCCAGCCAGCTAGAGGTGGGGGTAGAGGTGCTAGAGGTGGAGGTATAGGTCATAGAGGTGGAGCTCAGGCCGCCAGAGGTGGAGGCCAGCCAGCAGCCGGCCGTCCCAGAGATGTGGTTCAGGGTGGTGGGGCCCAGCCCCGATGTTATGCTCTTCCAGCCAGGCCAGAGGCTAAGTCTTCAGATACAGTCATTACAGGTACTATTTGGGTTTGTGACAAAGATGCTTCAGTGCTATTTGATCCAGGGTCTATGTATTCGTATCTGTCCTCTTATTTTGCACCATACCTGGTCATGCCTAGTGATCCACTGAGTATTCCTGCTTATGTATCTACACTGGTGGGTGATTCTATCATGGTCGATCGAGTCCATCGTTCTTGTATTGTGGTGATTGGGGGTCTTGAGACCTGTGTTGATTTGTCGCTTTTAGGTATGGTCGACTTTGATGTTATGTTAGGGATGGATTGGTTATCCCCCTATCATGATATTCTGGACTGTCATGCCAAGACAGTGACCTTAGCCTTATCGAATTTGCCCCGCTTGGAGTGGAAAGGAACTCCTGGTCATTCTACCCGCAGTGTTATTTCGTACGTGCAGGATCGGCGTATGGTCGAGAAGGGGTGTTTGGCTTATGTGCGTGATTCCAGGTTGAGGTTCCCTCTATTGATTCGGTGCCCGTGGTTCGTGAGTTTCCTGAGGTCTTCCCTTTAGACCTGCCATGGATGCCACCTGATAGGGACATTGATTTCTGCATTGATCTGGCTCCGGACACCCAGCCCATTTCTATTCTGCCGTATCGCATGTCCCCGCCAGAGTTGAAAAAATTGAAGGAACAATTGCAGGATTTGCTTGGGAAGGGTTTCATTAGGCCCAACGTTTCTCCTTGGGGCGCTCCAGTATTGTTTGTAAAGAAAAAGGATGGTTCGATGAGGATGTGCATTGATTACCGGCAATTGAACAAGGTTACAATCAAGAATAAGTACCCACTGCCGAGGATTAATGATTTGTTCGATCAGCTTCAGGGTGCCAAGGTATTTTAAAAGATAGACTTGAGATCTGGCTACCATAAATTGAGGATTAGGGCATCCGATGTCCCTAGGACAGCTTTCCGCACTCTGTACGGGCATTACGAGTTTTTAGTCATGTCGTTTGGGTTGACAAATGCCCCAGCAGCTTTTATGGATTTGATGAACCCAGTGTTCAGCCTTATTTGGACTCGTTCTTGATAGTCTTCATTGATGATATATTGATATACTCCCGCAGCCAGGAGGAGCACAAGCAGCATCTCAGAGTGGTTCTTCAGACTCTGAAGGATAGTCAGCTATATGCGAAGTTTTTGAAGTGTGAGTTCTGGTTGAGTTCAGTTGCATTCCTGGGTCATGTCGTATCAGCAGTGGGTATTCAGGTTGACTCGAAGAAGATTGAGGCAGTCAAGAATTGTCCTAGACCAGCATCAGCTATAGAGATTCGGAGTTTCTTGGGATTGGCAGGCTACTATCGTCGGTTCGTGGAGGGGTTCTCATCTATTACAGCCCCGATGACCAGGTTAACCGAGAAGGGTGCCCAGTTCAGATGGTCGGACGAGTGTGAGGCGAGCTTCTAGAGGATCAAGATAGCTCTGACTACGGCACCGATATTGGTTTTGCCCACAGGTTCAGAGCCTTATACAGTCTATTGCGATGCTTCCCGTATTGGGCTTGGTGCAGTGTTGATGCAGGATGGTAAGGTCATTTCTTATGCTTCGAGGCAGTTAAATATTCATGAGAAGAAGTATCCAGTGCATGATTTGGAGTTGGCAGCCATTGTCCACGCATTGAAGATTTGGAGGCACTATCTGTATGGCGTGGCGTGTAAGGTGTTCACGGATCATAAGAGTCTTCAGTACTTGTTCAAGCAAAAGGACTTGAATTTGAAGCAGAAAAGGTGGTTAGAGTTGTTGAAGGATTATTACATTACCATCTTATATCACCCGGGGAAGGCCAATGTGGTGGCCGATGCTTTGAGTAGGAAGTCAGCTAGCATGGGCAGTCTTGCTTTTATCCCGGTTAGTCAGAGGCCGCTTGCTTTGGATGTTCAGGCTTTGGCCAATCGATTTGTGAGGTTGGATATTTCTGAGCCTAGTCGAGTGTTGGCTTGTACGGTCGCTCGTTCTTCATTATTGGAGCGTATCCGTGATCGAAAATTTGATGATCCCCATTTGTGTGTCCTTAGAGACATGGTGCAGCGCGGAGGCGCCAAGTAGGTGACCTTATATGATGATGGTGTTTTGAGATTGCAGGGGTGAGTTTGTGTGCCCAATGTTGATGGGATTCGAGAGTTGATTTTAGAGGAGGCCCATAGTTCCCGGTACTCTATTCATCCGGGCGCCGCGAAGATGTATCAGGATTTGCGGCAACATTATTGGTGGCGTAGAATGAAGAGGGATATTGTGGCATATGTGGCGCGATGTTTGAATTGTCAACATGTTAAGTATGAGCATCAGAGTCCTGGTGGTTTATTTCAGAGGATTGAGCTTCCCGAGTGGAAGTGGGAGAGGATCACTATGGACTTCGTCACTGGATTTCCATTGACCCGTAAGAAGTTCGATGCAGTTTGGGTCATTGTTGATAGGCTGACCAAGTCAACGCATTTCATCCCTGTGGCATTCTCCTATTCATCCGAGAGGTTAGCTGAGATCTATATCCGGGAGATTGTTCGCCTTCATGGTGTGCCGGTATCTATCATTTTGGACTGGGGCGCGCAGTTTACCTCGCGTTTCTGGAGAGTAGTTCAGCGAGAGTTAGGCACCCAGTTGGAGTTGAGCACATCATTTCATCCTCAGACGGATAGACAGTCCGAGCGGACTATTCAGATATTGGAGGTTATGCTCCGAGCTTGTGTTATTGACTTTGGAGGATCATAGGATCAGTTCTTGCCTTTAGTAGAGTTTGCCTACAACAACAGCTACCAGTCGAGTATCCAGATGGCTCCTTATGAGGCTTTATATGGTAGGCGGTGTCGATCTCCAGTTGGATGGTTTGAGCGGGGAGAGGCTCGGTTGTTGGGTACAGATTTGGTTCAGGAGGCCTTGGACAAGATCAGGATCATTCAGGATAGGCTTCGTGCAGCTCAGTCCAGGCAAAAGAGTTATGCAGATCGTAAGGTTCGAGATGTGGCTTTCATGGTTGGTGAGCGAGTATTGCTCCGAGTATCGCCTATGAAGGGCGTGATGATATTTGGGAAGAAGGGCAAGCTTAGCCCTAGGTTTATTGGTCCATTTGAGATTCTTGATCGAGTGGGAGAGGTGGCTTATATACTTGCATTGCCACCTAGCTTATCAGCCGTACACCCAGTTTTTCATGTGTCCATGCTTCGGAGGTATCACGGCGATCCAGCCCAAGTGTTAGATTTCAGCATTGTCCAGTTGGATAAGGACTTATCTTATGAGGAGGAGCAGGTAGCTATTCTAGACCGGCAGATTCGTCAGTTGAGATCCAAGAGTTTCCCTTCTGTTCGTGTTCAGTGGAGAGGTCAGCCTCCTGAGGCATTGACCTGGGAGTCCGAGTCCGATATGCGGAGTCGTTACCCTAATTTATTTCATGACTCAGGTAGTTCCTTCTTCTGTCCGTTCGAGGAAGAACGGTTGTTTTAGAGGTACTCCCAAGGCTTTGAAAATCTCATTTGTACTTGTCTCGATTTGTGTGCGCCGTCCGGGCGCGTAGCCGGACAGCTTAAATATGAAATTATGTCAAATATGAAATTATGTAAAATATGCTAAGATTTAATATAACATGAATAAATTTAACTTCGGTCAATATTTTGGGTGAACGGACCCGGACCCAGACACGGACTCGTGATTTGACGATCCCGGAGGGTCCGCAGGAAAATATGGGACTTGGGCGTATGCCCGGAACCGAATTCCGAGGTCCCAAGTCCGAGAAATGAATTTTTGAGTAAAATTATTTTATGAAAATATTTAAGGAAATTGAAAATGAAATCTGATTAGAAAGTGATGGTATCGGGCCCATATTTTGGTTCCGGCACCCGGTACAGGTCTTATATATGGTTTAAGTCCTTTCTGTAAAGTTTGGTTGAAAACGAATTTCGTTTGACGTGTTTCGGACTTAAAATGGAAAATTTGATGTTTTATGAAGTTTGATAAAATTCATGGATTTTGAGGTTAATTCGATGTATATGATGTTATTTTGGCGATTTGATCGCACGGATAAGTTCATAGGATGTTTTTGAGGTAGTGTGTGTATTTGGTTTGGAGCTCCGAGGGCTCGGGTGAGTTTTGGATAGGCCACGGATTGCATTTTTGAACTTTGGAATTTGCTGGTCAACTGATCTGCACGATTCGCATTTGCGAAGCCAGCATCGCAAATGCGAGCTATTCATCGCAAATGCGAAGGTGACCTTGTTGGCCAGGGATCGCAAATGCGACCATGAGGTTCACAAATGCGAAGGCATACCTGGGCAGGCCTGATCGCAAATGCGACCATGAGGTTCACAAATTCGAAGGCTGGGAATGTCTGAAGGGTTCACAATTGCGAACCCCTGTTCGCAATTCCCATGCCAACCAGTAGCCGACACTGTACAAAAATTGAATTTTTACTTCATATTTCATATTTTCCCAAACTCAAACACTCTTAGGCGATTTTTCCAAGAACAAAACTCTTCCAAATCAGTTGTAAGTTGGTTTTTACTCATTTCTTTCAATCATTAACATCATTTAACATGTTTTCAACTTAAAATCAAAGATTTTCATGGGTGAAAATTGGGTGTTTTGGGTAGAACTTGGGTTTTTCTAAAATTGGGATTTGAGTGGGTAATTGACCTCCGATTTGAGAGATTCTTATATGGCTAGACTCGTGAGAGTACGAGGGTTCTGAAAAATGTACAATTAACCCAACTCCGAGATGCTGGCCTGAGGGGCGGTTTGGTCATTTCACCTAATTTCACGCCGTAACCTTAAATTTAATAGTAGAATCAGTGCATGAGATGTTATTTACAGTATGAAATTTATTTGAATAGAGTTGGGACATTTGGAGTCGGATTCTCGTGGCAAACGTGTGGTTTCAGGTTGATTGCTATACTTCGGACCCGAGGTAAGTGTTTGGTCTAACCTTAGCTTGAGGGAATAGGAGTTGAGTATATTTTTCTACTTACTAATTGTCAAATACGATGTATAGGCATGGTGACGAGTACCTATACATTGGTGTCTAGCATGACCGTGAGTCCTTATATTGTGAATATTCTGATTTTGTGGTAATTTCCATTCTTAATTGATGATTTCTATATGTTGTGAAGAGTATGTGAAGGGAATTGTAATATTTAAACTCTATTGGAGCATTGGCTCAGATTGTAATACGAATGATGAAGATATATGAGATAATTGTATCCTTTGGAGCATTGGCTCAGATTGTAATACGAATGATGAAGGTATATGAGATAATTGTATCCTTTCGAGCATTGGCTCAAATTGTAATACGAATGATGAAGGTATATGAGATAATTGTATCCTTTGGAGCGTTGGATCAGATTGTAATACGAATGATGAAGGTATATGAGACAATTGTATCCTTTGGAGCATTGGCTCAGATTGTAATACGAATGATGAAGGTATATGAGATAATTGTATCCTTTGGAGAAATTGCTCAGATCGTAATACGAATGATGAAGGTATGTGAGATAATTGTATCCTTTGGAGCATTGGCTCAAGTAATAGAGTAAATTATGAAATGAAGTGAAAGAAAGAGAAAGAGCTACTAAAATATACCCTTGCCGGTTATTGTTGCTTTGATATTGATTCCCTTATTGAGATGTTGAGATTACTGTTATTGTTCCCTTGCCGGCATTTAATTATTTAATTTATTTTCCCTTGCCGAGATTTAATTATTTAATTGATGTTCCCTTGCCGGGATTTCTATTTTTACTCTATTTATTTCCTTGCCCTTGTTTGTGATTGCTGTTTGGGTGAGGAAGAGTGTTAAAGCACGAAGGGACATTCCGTGCCATGTTTTACATTGATTATGCACGAGGGGACATTCCGTGCCATGTTTATATTGTTATTATGCACGAGGGGACATTTTGTGCTATGTTTTACATTGATTAAGCACGAGGGGACATTACGTGCCATGTTTATATTGTTATTATGCACGAGGGGACATTCCATGCCATGTTTTACATCGATTATGCACGAGGGGATATTCCGTGCCATGTTTATAATTTTATTATGCACGAGGGGACATTCCATACCATGTTTTACATTGATTATGCATGAGAGGACATTTCGTGCCGTGTTTATATTGATTATGCACGAGGGGACATTCTGTGTCGTGTTTTACATTATCATTATACACGGTGGGACATGCCGTGCCGCATCTTTCACTGTTTAATCTGTGTTGTCATTTCCCGTTATTATTTTCAGATATTTCAGACTGTTGTTTTCGTTTTTGTCATTTCAGTATTTGCTATCTTTTACCCCCAACATGTTCTCCCCGTAATTGTATTCTTGTTTAGTTTCTGCTATACTATTGAACTACACAGGTACACTTTGTTGTCGTTTCTTAGCCTCGTCACTACTTCGCCGAGTTTACGCTCGGCACTTACAAAGTACATGGGGTCGGTTGTACTGATGCTACACCTGCACTTCTTTATGTTGTGCAGATTACGCAGCCGGACCCGGAGTAAATCATTAGTGGGAGTGTCTTCCAACTTATCATGGAGGCTTCAAGGTATACCCGCTGGCGTCCGTGGGCCTTGGAGTCTCTTCCATCCCTTTTGTCTTCGATTCTGTCTTATTTTTCCTCCAGCTTCAGAGGCAGACATGTACTTCCTTCCAGAATTGTATTTAGCACTCTTATAGACAGCTCGTGAGTTTGTGAATCCAGGTTTTGGAAAAAATTTACGCGTTGTTGTATTATGTTGTCCTTATTTAGCTTGAGACCATGTTATTTCGCTGTTAAATTGTGAACCGTTTAGTTTATCCTATTTCATTTATATTAATATGCTAGTTTATTTATTCACGTTGGCTTGTCTAGCGGGTTCAACGTTAGACGCCATCACGACCCGATGATGGGAGTTCGGGGCATGACAGTGTGCCGGTATCCATTATATCAGATCGAGGTCCTCAGTTCACCTCGCACTTCTGGAGAGCATTGCACAGAGAGATGGGTACTCAGATGGACCTTAGCACAGCATTTCATCCGCAGACTGACGGTTAGTCGGAGCGTACGGTTCAGATATTGGAGGAAATGCTCAGAGCATGTGTGATATATATTTTGAGGGTCAGTAGGACCAGTTCTTGCCTTTGGTCGAGTTTGCTTACAAATAATAGTTATCAGTCCAACATTGATATGGCTCCATTTGAGGATTTATATGGTCGGCGATGTCGTTCTCCTATCGGGTGGTTTGAGCCTGGCGAGGCTAAGTTATATGGCACGGACCTGGTAAGGGATGCCTTGGAGAAGGTGAAGTTGATTCAGGAGAGGCTCCGCACAGCACAGTCCAGACAGAAGAGTTAAGCGGATCAGAGGGAACGTGATGTGTCATTTATAGAGGGAGATAAGGTTCTACTGAAGGTTTCGCTGGTGAAGGGCATTATGAGATTCGGGAAGAAGGGCAAGCTGAGCCCGAGGTTTATAGGTCCTTTCGAGGTATTGAGGCGTGTTGGATAGGTTGCCTATGAGCTTGCTCTACCTCCCAACTTATCAGGAGTCCATCCGGTCTTTCATGTATCCATGATTCAGAGATATCGCGCCGACTTCTCTCACGTGGTTGATTTCAACACTATTCAGTTGGATGAGAGGTTGGGCTACGAGGAGGAGCCAGTTTCCATTATTTACAGACAAGACCACCAGTTGAGATCCAAGAGAGTTTCTGCGGTGAAGGTCCACTGGAGGGGCCAACCATTTGAGGAGGCGACTTGGGAGTCCGAGGAGGAAATGCGGAGCAGATATCCACACTTATTCAGCACTTCAGGTATGATTCTAGACCCGTTCGATTACGAACATTTGTTTAAGAGGTGGAGAATGTAATGACCCGATTGGTCGTTTTGCATATTCGGACCCCGTTCCCCTAAATAAGACCTCCCGTAGCGGCTTTCAACAATTTATGACTTGCGGGGACGGATGGCTCGGGATTCGGAAGTGTATAGAGTATTATAGGAACACTTAGTTCCTTAAGATTGGCTTCTAAGACCAAGTTTGACTTCGGTCAACATTTTGAGTAAACGACCTCGGAATCGAGTTTCGCTGATTCCAGTAGCTTCGTATGATGATTTCGGACTGGTGCATATGTCAGGAATAGATTTTGGGTGACCCGGGGGCGTTTCGACGCCAAATAGCAAAAATAGAGCTTCGTTAAGTTCATAATTTGGTTTGGAACGTGTTTTTGTGTTATCGAGGTCCAAACGGAATTCTGAGGCCTGGAATAGTTTTGTTATGTCATTTATGACATGCTTGCAAAATTTGTTGTCATTCCGAGTAGTATAGGTTGGTTCGGCGCATTGAAACCGAATTCAAAGAACTTGAAAATTCTTAAGCGAGAAGAAGGCAACATCAACAAAATTGGACGGAGAATAACACTTAAAATGGTAATTCGTCATCGTCTGGTTGGAAAACACAAAATCCAAGGAAATTTGTCCATGAAATTAGAAACAGTTACAAAGATCTAAAAGAAGCAAAGAAAGAAAGAAGACAAAGTAAAAACAAAGAAGATGTGAGCAAATATTGAGCGAATGATACCTGAAATCTAATAGATTGATAGATAAGAAGATGAAAAGAGCTACAAGTATTGTTGAAAGCTTGAAGAAGGAGAATTGAAGTACTCCTCCGATCAATTGGAATAGAAGAGAAGGAAGTCGGAAGAGCAAATGTTTCCAGACGTGTAAAATGAAGGCACTTTTTCCCTTGAGCAAATATGACAATTTTGCCCTTGGTTGACCATCTTCTCATTTCTATTAACAGTATTAGCAAATGCCAACAAACAGGGAATAAAAAATAAATTAATTAAGCTACTTCCTTGGCTCAGGTCTCCTCATATACATGCCTTTACATCTCCATCCACCATTACAGGCCCTTTAACATGTCTTCCCTATTCCATAAATTTTTAGCCAGATAAATGAATATAAATTCAAACAAACAGATGTTGCTCGAACACAACTTTTAAGAAGAGTTCTGAAATCATCTTAAGCCTTATTATACCTTCCTACCACACGATATAATGAATAAATCAATAGAACTTAATTCATCCGATTTTTGTCAATCTCAACACATACTCAATTTTAGTGCTTTATAAAAATTGGGTTTTCATGAGTTCTTACCTTTTTCCTCGGCTATGGAGAGTGAGGTGTGTGCGAAGAGGTAGTTATGAAAAAGCTAAAAACATATTGATTCACAATTCATGGAAATATTGACATATACAAAACAAAGTAAAGAAAAGGAAGAACAACATGCATTAGGATTAAAATTAAATATCCTTCTTGTTTTTAAGTTAGCAGAATAAAAATGCCAATACCTTAGAAGGAAGAAGAAATAGAGCCAAATTAGCGAGAAGAAGGCAACATCAACGAAATTGGACGGAGAATAACCCTTAAAATGGTAATTCCTCATCGTCTGGTTGGAAAACACAAAATCCAAGGAAATTTGTCCATGAAATTAGAAACAGTTACAAAGATCTAAAAGAAGCAAAGAAAGAAAGAAAGAAGACAAAGAAAAACTAAAGAAGATGTGAGATAATATTGAGAGAATGATACCTGAAATCTAATATTGATAGATAAGAAGATTAAAAGAGCTACAAGTATTGTTGAAAGCTTGAAGAAGGAGAACTTAAGTACTCCTCCGATCGATTGGCATAGATGAGAAGGAAGTCGGAAGAGAAAATGTTTCCAGACGTGTAAAATGAAGGCACTTTTTCCTTTGAGCAAAAATGATAATTTTGCCGTTGGTTGACTATCTCCTCATTTCTATTAATAGTATTAGCAAATTCCAACAAACAGGGAATAAAAAATAAATTAATTAAGCTACTTCCTTGGCTCAGGTCTCCTCTTACACATGCCTTTACATCTCCATGCATCTTGTCTGTTTCTAAAAGTTGTGGGATATCTGTGCGATTTTCTCGTTCTTTTTTCTGGACAATTACTATCTTGCAACTCCATACAATCTCTATCAATCCTCACTACTCTAATTCCTACTCCTCCATTCCTTTACTTTTAAATCCCACCAACAACAATGAGTTATCATATAAAGCAATCCCATTACAGGCCCTTTAACATGTCTTCCCTATTCCATAAGTTTTTAGCCAGATAAATGAATATAAATTCAAACAAACAGATGTTGCTCGAACACAACTTTTAAGAAGAGTTCCCAAATCATCTTAAGCCTTATTAAACCTTCCTAACACATGATATAATGAATAAAATCTATCAATAGAACTTAATTCATCCAATATTTGTTAATCTCAACGCATACTCAATTTTAGTGCTTTATCAAAATTGGGTTTTCATGAGTTCTTACCTTTTTTCCTCGGCTATGGAGAGTGAGGTGTGTGCGAAGAGGTAGTTATGAAAAATCTAAAAACATATTGATTCACAATTGTGGAAATATTAACATATACGAAACAAAGTAAAGAAAAGGAAGAACAACATGCATTAGGAGTAAAATTAAATATCCTTCTTGTTTTTAAGTTAGCAGAATAAAAATGTCAATACCTTAAAAGGAAGAAGAAATAGAGCCAAATTAGCGAGAAGAAGTCAACATCAATGAAATTGGACGGAGAATAACCCTTAAAATGGTAATTCCTCAGCGTCTGGTTGGAAAACACAAAACCCAAGGAAATTTGTCCATGAAATTGGAAACAGTTACAAGGATCTAAAACAAGCAAAGAAAGAAAGAAGACAAAGTAAAAACAAAGAAGATGTGAGAAAATATTGAGAGAATGATACCTGAAATCTAATAGATTGATAGATAAGAAGATGAAAAAAGCTACAAGTATTGTTGAAAGCTTGAAGAAGGAAAATTGAAGTACTTGTCGCACCCCCTCTTTCCTTGCGGAGATCGACTTTATGACATTCGGTTGGGACAACTCTTTCCTTAGGACACAAAGGGGTTCATTTACAATATGTTGTTAACCATAGATAGGGTAAGTGCTTGAAATTATCCTAAGGGAAAGGTGTTAGGCACCCCTCAGGATCCACAAGTGTGGTTCCCGGCCAAACAGCTTTTGTGAATTTGTACGGTTTAGCAAACAAACAAATAAAGGTTCAAATAAGAGGGGATTAAGTCTTAAGCATGTAGATGTTTGAAAATAGTAAAGAAGGTTAGATTTTTAAAGTATTACGATCTAAGCATATAAAGGGTATCCTAGGTTTATAATAATATGGATCACATCAGTACAATACCCGATAATCACTCCTCAAAGAGGGTCTACACGTGGTATTAGCGTTCCGGTCATCATATCCATATTCTACCCTTTCCCACCCTGTGAAAGTAACTAAATCGAGTGTTGGTATCGACCTCAATTGCATGTTGTTACCCGTCCCTTCCTATCAGTCCCGGAGGAATTTAGGACTTCTATCCTATAAGGGATGTTCTAAGCAGACCCTCAGGTTTGAAGGAAAAATACTAAGGCGACAGATAAGAACATGTAGGACTTCAATTAGGGGGAAACACAGAAAAGCAGAGAAAAGGCACAAGTACCTCCACACATAGTACACATAAACATCATGAATCATACACAGTTAAGGTCCAGATTCAGGTTCAAATCCTAAGCATGGTATCTAAGTTATAACACAAAGACAAACTTATTGCATAACTCAAAGAGGAAGTCTTAATTAGGCTTGCCTACTGGTTTTAAACATGCTGACAGTTGAACACTAATTACAAAGGACAGTTCTGGTTTTATTTCTTTATGGCTGATTACCTAAGACTTGCCTAGGCGGGGGACAACGTATAGTAATTATCTGAATTTTTAGAAGGACTGTTGCAAATTATTAACTACACATGTTGTTCTAGATTGTTCAGAACACAGAATTGTTGCCAGTTGTTTTAGAGAAACTGAGTGAAGTGTTTTATACCTTTTACATGCACCAGTAGTTAGAGTATGTGTTGTTAAGCGAGTATGAATGAAATCCTAAAACATGGTATCTAATGCACAGGTAGGGATGCAGAATGATGCATATACAGAATTCTAAGCAGGATTTCTAAATGCTCACAGCATTATGCACGATTTCAGAATATGCAAGAGTACAGTTTGTTAGTGTTATCCTAGGGACAGGATTTCTAAGTGCGCATAGCAATATGAAACATGATTGCAGAAGATACCAATTATTAACATTATTTACCCTATCACAGAATTTTTCTAAGTGATGAATGACAGTACTGAAACAAGATGCTGAAATGGTGTTCCTAAAGCCTAAGTAGCATGATTTCTAATGCATGATATGCTTTGCACATGTTGATCCTAAACATGATTCTATTGTGCAAATAAGGAATGTAAACCCAATAGCATGGTTTCTACCCTTTAATGTTTATAACATGCATAACTACCTTTTTCCCTTTGCATTATCCATCCCCAATAGTTGTTTACAAATAATTATTACAGGCCATTTGCATGAATTACACAACTAACTAAAGAAAGAAGAAGTTATACTATAGGGAGCCTACTGATAGGCCCAGAATCTCCAGAATGCCTCATTGCCATTCTATTCACAACCTTTCACATGATCCAGGTGTGTCAGAGTTCCCTAAGGATCTCAAACGATCCCAGGCAGTGCTCATTCCCAGATTTCATAGGCAAGATGGAGTAAGTGCAGTGTGGAAAGACCAGCTCTTGTATGTCAAAGTTCAGAGGGAGCTCAAGGGTCCCAAGGCAATGCTCACACAAGAGGGGCAGAACCTAATGTCTAAGAGTGTCACGACCCAAAATCCCTAAGGTCGTGATGGCGCCGGACATCAATGTCAGGCAAGCCAAATCATTAATTAATTGAATAAATTTTCCGGTTTTAACATTTATGAAAACATTTCCTTTTCCCTTAATTACAAATTAACCAAATAAAAGTTTGTTAATTAAAAATAATGGTTTAAAGATTTCATTTAAGCAATCATATCCCAACACATATCCCAGAACCCAGTGTCACAAGTACTTGAGCAAATTTCTAAGAATCTATACAATCATTACAAAGCCTGTCCGAAATACAACTGGACAAGGAAATTTAAAAAAAATGAAGTAAATACAGTATGAAGGAGACTCTGTCAGTTGCGGGTCGCCTCCGGATGATGCAGCTCGCCTAAGTCTCTGAATCCTCCACATTGCTATGAAAGTACCTGTGCAATAAAATGCAGCAAGCGTAGCATGAGTACAAAAACAACGTGTACTTAGTAAGTCGCCAGCCTAACCTTAGATAGGTAGTGAAGAGAGGTCAAATTAGACACTTACTAAAGGTTAATTTAGAATATTTAGGTATGACACTAAACCTGATTTATCATAGGCAATTTATAAAAAACAGGATTTAAATATCTTTCAACTCCGTTCACGTTTAACACTTTATATCTTCATCTCTTCAACAATTAATCAACATGGTGATTTAATAAAATATAATAAATCAACGGGAAGGAACAACTTCTTCCAAAATCTTTTTAATAACTTTAAATCTCTGTCATTTCAATTGATAATTAATATTTCAAGCCAGTAATCAGGCAAAATCATAGCAACTACGCGGAAAATATCATGCGCAAGCAATGCCGAGGGTCGAACGGCGCGGACCAACAATAATAAATTGTGCACTGTCGAGGGTCGAACGGCTCGAACCATAGATGTATCTATCTGCCCCGCTCACGAATCGATCATGCGACGCGGTTAAAATAATACGTCTAGCCTGCTCGCGAATCATACCTGTGACACAGGTGCTCATATGAATACATACACAAATAAAGGGTCATCCTGCTCGCGAATCACTCAAGCGACTCAGGCACCCAAAGTTACACATATCCACATAATAAATCCGTATTTTATCAAGAAAATAGTTTTTCTCTCAGGAAGGTGGTAAATTCTTATTAAAAGAAATCATGAAATATAGGTTTTGAAATCATTTGTTTTTGAAACTCATTTGTCAAGTTTAATGATATTCCACGATACAACCCGGTCCAGGTACACTAATATCCACAAAGAGATCAATTCTCTTTTTAGAAGATTAACAAAATGAACTCTAGTTTTCTTTTTAGATATTCAAATACGTTTTTTTTTATTATATTAGCAGTTTAATATTACAGGCAGTATTACAGGTATAACACGTAAGGCATGCTAGTGGGTCCTAGACTACCCGGACATGGCATAATAGTAGCTACGCACGGACTCCCGTCACCTCGTACGTACGTAGCCCCCAAAAATAATAACATGTACTGATTTAATTCACCTATGGGGACAATTCCCCCTCACAAAGTTAGAAAGGAGACTTACCTCGCTCCGAAATTCCAATACCGGCTTCCAAGCCCTCCCGATGACTCCGACGGACGCACAACGCTCCGAAACTACCACATAATGGCAAAGGAATGAAAATTCATCCTAATACTCACAACAAATCAAATTATATACTTTCCCAACCCTGCTCGAAGAAATGACCAAAATACCCTCGGGCCCACGTGCCCTGAAATCCGAAATTCTCGAAGATACATTCTACCCATAGCCCTACTAGTTCAATCATACAATTTACTCTGCATTCCATACTCAAATTCGTGGCTAAATTCGAAATTTACATTTTTTTTCTAGGTTTCTTTAATAATTTCCCAAATTCCTACAAATTCCCATGCCTAAACCATGCATGTAATCTTGTATTTATCTTATAAACGAAAGGAATTTACTTACCTTGATGCCTGACGAAAATCCCCCTTGAAATGCTCTCCAAAATCACCAATGACAAATGAAAAATGGGTGAGAAATGAAAAAAACCCGACTTTAAAACATTCAGCCCAGGCCTCCCTTCGCACCTGCAGTGCCCTTAGCCGCACCTGCGGTCAAAGCCTCGCAAGTGCGGTTAAACCAGATGACAGCAGCCTTCAGCCTTCTTCAACTTCAAACATTGATCCGTTAATCACCTGAAATCCACCCGAGGCCCCCGTGACCCCGTCCAATTATACGAACATGTTCCAAAATATAATGCGGACTTGCTCGAGGCCTCAAATCACATCAAACAACATCGAACCACGAATCACACCCGATTCCAATTTTATGAACTTAGAATTTTCCAACTTCTACGTCCGATGTCGAACCTATCAAATCACGTCTGATTGACCTCAAATTTTGCGCACAAGTCATATTCAACATTACGGACCTGCTCCAACTTTCGGAAACACATTCCGACCTCGATATCGAAACTTCCACTTCCGGTCGAATTTCTCAAAAACCTTCAAATTTCTATCTTTAGCCAAATGACTCTAAAATGACCTACGGACAACCAAATTCACTTCTGATCGAGCTCCCGACTCTAGAATCACCATACGAAGTTATTCCCAGACTCGGAATCCCAAACGGACATCAACAACCCTGAAATGCACTTCAAGACCAAATCTATGAAATTCTTCTAAAATTCTGACTTCCACAATATACGCCGAACTGCTCCCGGGTTATCCAAACCCCAAGCCGGACATACACCCAAGTCCGAAATCATCATACAAACCTGCTGGAACCTTCAAATCCTGATTCGGAGGTCGTTTAA
Source organism: Nicotiana paniculata (assembly GCA_005239505.1). Taxonomy (NCBI): domain Eukaryota; kingdom Viridiplantae; phylum Streptophyta; class Magnoliopsida; order Solanales; family Solanaceae; genus Nicotiana; species Nicotiana paniculata. The sequence continues at coordinate 16,031 of MDKI01144198.1, forward strand.
TCAAAATTCCAATCTTAGTTGATTTCTCCAAGTTAAGGCTTCTGAAATGAGAATTTCTTTCCAAATCGATTCTAAACTTACTGAAATTCAATTCCGACCACACCTGAAATGGAGCTGCTCATGACTTCAAACCGCTGAACGAGCTCAAAACGACCGGTCGGATCGTTACATTCTCTCCCACTTAAACCGACGTTCGTCCTCGAACGTGCTAAGAACTGCTCTGGAGTTATCTGAAATCACTTATTAACATTTCGAGCACATTCCCGTGCTACCACCACCTAGTCGAGCACAATAGCTTGATCAAACCTGGAGATTTCTTCTTTTGTCCATATAATAAGCTCAGAATTCATTCAAACACCTGAAATTTCTCTGCCAAGCCTAGTTCCAATATATAACACCGAATCAATTACCACATGACATACCAGAACATGACTGCATACCCGTGTTGAATCAGCACCATGCACCGCAAGATTCATCATCTAACCACAACGACGCTCCCTGAACCTTAATAGCCAGATTCCACGAATCTGATGCTCCCAATGCACCTCATGATATATATACATACATCCTGCTATAATGCTGACGATACCACCACGACGGAGTAAATGTGCAGAAATTCATACTCAACTTCAGAGTTAACAAATCCTTGAATACCTCATCTTGACTAGAATCATCACTTCATTATGAACCTGAATAATGGCATTTGTCCTTTAATATACACTTCACATAACCTTATCGCACTGATCCCTAATCCGATAGTCCCGTCTCACCCTGTATGAACCGCTCGGACAGCAAATCACCCTAAACATGGCCAACAGCCTCACATGATACCACATCGCGCCAATAGACCATAACTCGAACATGATAATAAGAAACGACTCAGGAAGGAACTATTCAACTCACGCAACTATTATGAATTTTTATCAAGGAAATAGGAAGTAGAACACAAGAAAATAAATATAGGAACCTAACTCATCATCACACTATTGCGGCGTGCAACCCGATCCGAATAAAATACCCGTGGCGACGTGCCACCCGATCCGCACATAAAATTTACATAAGATGATATATACATATAATATATATATATATATATATATGGAGCTGATTTGCTCACTATTACAAATTACTGAATATCGATCACAAGTACGCTAAGTGCATAATACCATCCTGGGGAGACTGATAAAGTCATAGGCTACATAACTCAAGCACATCTGGGGTGCGATATAATTATATATATACACTCTGAATCTTAAGAGCTATCCTGCTCACATAACATCCCCATTACGCGGGACCTCAACATATAGGAAATTACCCAGTCGTTTCACAACTCACACGGCACAATCATAATAACACATGAATTTGACGAAGACGGAACAACACCCGTTGTTCTAATACCTTTCCATGAAAAACGCTCTACTGAAAGGAACATGCTTGGCTCATACGGAGCCCATAATCATATTTAAATCCATCCACAAACATCGAGCCACCTCGCTCGCTCGCACCAAACTTAGCTATTAGCTTTTACCTGGGTCCACATCAACCCACTTTCTCTCATAATACACAAGAACAACCATCATCACCGGGTCAACACCCCAAAATCCATAATCAACTGAACCGAACGCCTTCCAGGCATAAATTCTGAACTAAGCAATATTGCACTTCTTTAAAATCAGTCCAAATCTTCAATCCATCAAGTGACTACATGTCACACTTTATACAATCTTTTCGCGGTCATGCTTCCACGACCTTCCACACAAGGCAACAAGTCTGCCCATCCATAACACCGACCACACTAAGGCTGCAAAGCACATGAAGAACCCATGACCAGGGTACAAAGCCTCTTCCATCGAATCCCAATCTCAGGTGACACTGAAGATAATACCAGCTCATACTGAACTTTCAAATCACTTTTCCTTGCTCTTCCGAGCTCATGACATCCTTATCATCACCGAACCGTAAATCTCGATTCTTACTCCCAGTTACATACTGCTTTCCGCACTTAACATACCAACATGAGGTAGCGCAAGAATTCCATCATAAATTCCAAACCACCCATAGGGTGAACACTTCATCACATAGAAATCCCCTACTTTACGCAATTCAAGAGTACCATCACAACACACGAGTGAATTCCCACTATCACCCAATCATGCAAATCCTTAAGTAGTAGTCTATACCACCATAACCCTTCCGGGATCCGCCTACACCTGACAGGCCATAGCACTCAAATGCTCCCACAGGAAATCTGGTATGACGGCCGACAAGCCCAGCACACACTGTCACAAACCACATGCATAACTTAAATCACATCAAAGGAACCGATCACTGTCGCAAATGTTCCATTTCAACCATGGCTAATCAATCCATCTTCTTTTAATCATATTCAATTGCCTCAGGAATAATAGCAACTTCGCTCAACCCATAGCAAACTCAACCCTCCCTCATCCCGAGTGACCTTGATTCACGAGTCTATGCTGCCTAAATCCCGCAACCCGTCTCATACCCTTCTGATAATCTTTCTACAATTCGGAGTTTATTCTTCTCACTCCTCCAATACTATCTTGCATGCTGAAACATATCATAGAATATCCCAACCATCCTCCTTTTTCTCAGAAATTACTCTGCAAAAGCTCGATTCTCGATCATACTGCTGCCTGAAACCCTTAAACGCCGCATTCTTAACTTTTAAACTCACTAGGACCGCTATGGAGAGTCACCCACTCTGACTGACCCCGAATACAATTAACTCCAAGGCTCTCTCTTGCACAGGAACACCTTTTTCTATAAAACACGTGACTGAGTCACTATCCTTACAGCTCGCCCATGCCTTAAGCATAAATTCTGAATCTTCCAAAGCCTAACCCTGATCCGACATGGCCAACTTTTGCAAACATTCATCGAATCCAACGCACAATTACCATTTTACTCATTTCCCTTAGCTGTAACAACTTGCCGATACGCCGACAATCCGTAACCCTATGATAACACAATCCTACAACTCAACTGCAGATGGTGGGACTCCCCCACTTAGCCCGAAGCTACTCCTCGCACCACTCTAGACCTTGCTGAGATCCTTTCTCCTTTGATGACGCGATCTATCTCAACCAACCCGTCCAACTCTTCCAGATCCTCTTGCTACCACTCCCTAAATACTCATATTCCCTAGCATCATTCACACATTCTACCTCCTACCGACTAGCCACTAGAACTCCTCACCGAGACCTTCCAACACCCCCATCGCTAACCTATTCACAGAAGATAACCCACATGTGGAAATCACCCGCGGACACCTTCCAATGATGCTGAAATGCACACTTTCTGCGACTTCAATACCCCATCCTACGCCCTGCTTCATTTACCAACTTTACTAGTCCATCCGCTCCTCATGGACATCCATTAAATGCGCGATAATATCTTCAAATTCCAAGCTACGCTACCGCTTCCCCCACTTTGCAACTGCTCGACTCCCGCTTCTTACACCTAGCCTCCTAGAAATGGAACCACCGCCTAGCCTCAATTCAATGACATTCTCTGCCAACCGCATTCTTCAATACTTCTTCTCAATACTCTGACCCCACACAACCGAAGAAACCATAGCACCGACAAACTTCACACATTACATTCGATCAATGACAACGATTACACATCACCGGTGCATATCCCATCTCACTTGAGGACACCAAGTCTTACTACCTTATCAACCCCAACCGGACCATTCATAACCCAAATGCCCTTCCTCTACCGGCACTAGAATACCAAAATCTAGAAGTCACACTCTGAGAAGACCTCCCTTCAAACCATTCATCACCCCCAGCATACGGGCAACCACTCTATCATCATATCGACATCACACGATAACCAATCGCAAGCATCATCACTACCTAAGAATAGCCTTAAGGCTCCCAAAAACATAGCTACTGAGCTGAAACAACATATTATTCCTCTGCAAGGCCATAACAACAGCCACGACCAATCACACATGTAAGCATCTCGAATTAAATTCGTAGCACCATTTCCATTCCTCAAGTTCCTGGCCCATAGCAAGCGCTTCGCGACGCGTAAGATTGAGTAGGAATGAACATAGGCATAAGCCTCAAAGGAATCAACTCGCACGATAAAGAATCAAGAAGGGAAGTACTCCTAACAGCCCTGTAGCCTCTCAAAGATAAGTACAGACGTCTCTGTACCGATCCGCAAGACTCTACTAGACTTGTTCATGACTCGTGAGACCCACGGGAACCTAGCGCTCTAATACCATGTTGTCACGACCCAAAATCCCTAAGGTCGTGATGGCGCGGGACATCAATGTCAAGAAAGCCAAATCATTAATTAATTGAATAAATTTTCCAGTTTTAACACTTATAAAAACATTTCCTTTTCCCTTAATTAAAAATTAACCAAATAAAAGTCTGTTAATTAAAAAAAATGGTTTAAGGATTTCATTTAAGCAATTATATCCCAACTCATATCCCAGAACCCGGTGTCACAAGTACATGAGCAAATTTCTAAGAATCTATACAATCATTACAAAGCCTGTCCGAAATACAACTGGACAAGGAAATTTAAAAAAAATGAAGTAAATACACTGTGAAGGAGACTCTGTCAGTTGCGGGTTGCCTCCGGATGATGCAGCTCGCCTAAGTCTCCGAATTCTCTACATTGATATGAAAGTACCTGTGCAATAAAATGCACAGCAAGCGTAGCATGAGTACAAAAACAACGTGTACTCAGTAAGTCGCCCGCCTAACCTCAGAGAGGTAGTGACGAGAGGTCAATTTAGACACTTACTAAAGGTTAATTTAGAATATTTAGGTATGAAACTAACCCTGATTTATCATAGGCAATTTATAAAAAACAGGATTTAAATATTTTTCAACTCCGTTCACGTTTAACACTTTATATCCTCGTCTTTTTAACAATTAATCAACATGATGATTTAATCAAATAATAATAGATTGACGGGAAGGAACAACTTCTTCCAAAATCTTTTTAATAACTTTAAATCTATGTCATTTCAATTGATAATTAATATTTTTAGGCCAGTAATCAGGAAAAATCATAGCAACTACGCGGAAAATATCATGCGCAAGCAATGCCGAGGGTCGAACGGCACGGACCAACAATAATAAATTGTGCACTGTCGAGGGTCGAACGGCTCAAACCATAGATGCATCTATTTGCCCCGCTCGCAAATCGATCATGCGACGCGGTTAAGATAATACGTCTAGCCTGCTCGCGAATCATACCTGCGACACAGGTGCTCATATGAATACATACACAAATACAGGGTCACCCTGATCGCGAATCACTCAAGCGACTCAAGCACCCAAAGTTACACATATCCACATAATAAATCCGTATTTTATCAAGAAAACAGTTTTTCTCTCAGGAAGGTGGTAAAGTCTTATTAAAAGAAATCATGAAATATAGGTTTTGAAATCATTTGTTTTTGAAACTCATTTGTCAAGTTTAATGATATTCCACGATACAACCCGGTCCAGGTACACTAATATCCACAAAGAGATCAATTCTATTTTTAGAAGATTAATAAAATGAACTCTAGTTTTCTTATAGATATTCAATTACGTTTTTGATTATATTAGCAATTTAATATTACAGGAAGGATTACAGGTACAACACGTAAGGCATGCTAGTGGGTCCTAGACTACTCGCACATGGCATAATAGTAGCTACGCACGGACTCCCGTCACCTCGTGCGTACGTAGCCCCCGAAAATAATAACATGTACTGATTTAATTCACCTAGGGGGACGATTCCCTCTCACAAAAAGTTAGAAAGGAGACTTACCTCGCTCCGAAATTCCAATACCGGCTTCCAAGCCCTCCCGATGACTCCGACGGACGCACAACGCTCTGAAACTACCACATAACGGCAAAGCAATGAAAATTCATCCTAATACTCACAACAAATCAAATTATATACTTTCCCAACCCTGCTCGGAGAAATGGCCAAAATGCCCTCGGGCCCACGTGCCCTGAAATCCGAAATTCTCGAAGATACATTCTACCCATAGCCCTACTAGTTCAATCATACAATTTACTCTGCATTCCATACTCAAATTCGTGGCTAAATTCGAAATTTACATTTTTTTTCTAGGTTTCTTCAATAATTTCCCAAATTCCTACAAATTCCCATGCCTGAACCATGCATGTAATCTTGTATTTATCTTATAAACGAAAGAAATTTACTTACCTTGATGCCTGACGAAAATCCACCTTGAAATGCTCTCCAAAATCGCCCATGACAAATGAAAAATGGGTGAGAAATGAAAAAACCCCGACTTTAAAACATTCAGCCCAAGCCTCCCTTCGCACCTGCAGTGCCCTTAGCCGCACCTGCGGTCAAAGCCTCGCAAGTGCGGTTAAACCAGATGACAGCAGCCTTCAGCCTTCTTCAACTTCAAACATTGATCCGTTACTCACCTGAAATCCACCCGAGGCCCCCGTGACCCCGTCCAATTATACGAACATGTTCCAAAACATAATGCGGACTTGCTCGAGGCCTCAAATCACATCAAACAACATCAAAACCATGAATCACACCCGATTCCAACTTTATGAACTTAGAATTTTCCAACTTCTACGTCCGATGCCGAAACCTATCAAATCACGTCTGATTGACCTCAAATTTTGCGCACAAGTCATATTCAACATTACGGACCTGCTCCAACTTTCGGAAACGCATTCCGACCTCGATATCGAAACTTCCACTTCCGGTCGGACTTCTCAAAAACCTTCAAATTTCTATCTTTAGCCAAATGACTCTAAAATGACCTACGGACAACCAAATTCACTTCCGATCGCGCTCCCGACTCCAGAATCACCATACGAAGCTATTCCCAGACTCGGAATCCCAAACGGACATCAACAACCCTGAAATGCACTTCAAGACCAAATCTATGAAATTCTTCTAAAATTCTAACTTCCACAATATACGCCGAAACGCTCCCGGGTTATCCAAACCCCGAGCCGGACATACACCCAAGTCCGAAATCATCATACGAACCTGCTGGAACCTTCAAATCTTGATTCGGAGGTCGTTTACTCAAAATTTCAATCTTAGTTGATTTCTCCAACTTAAGGCTTCTGAAATGAGAATTTCTTTCCAAATCAATTCTAAACTTACTGAAATTCAATTCCGACCACACCTGAAATGGAGTTGCTCATGACTTCAAACCGCTGAACGAGCTCAAAACGACCGGTCGGATCGTTACATTCTCTCCCACTTAAACCGACGTTCGTCCTCGAACGTGCTAAGAACTGCTCTGGAGTTATCTGAAATCACTTATTAACATTTCGAGCACCTTCCCGTGCTACCACCACCTAGTCGAGCACAATAGCTTGATCAAACCTGGAGATTTCTTCTTTATCCATATAATAAGCTCCGAATTCATTCAAACACCTGAAATTTATCTGCCAGGCCTAGTTCCAATATATAACACCGAATCAATTACCACATGACATACTAGAACATGACTGCATACCCTTTTGAATCAGCACCATGCACCGCAAGATTCATCATCTAACCACAACGACGCTCCCTGAACCTTAATAGCCAGATTCCACGAATCTGATGCTCCCAATGCACCTCATGATATATATACATTCATCCTGCTATAATGCTGACGATAACACCACGACGGAGGAAATGTACAGAACTTCATACTCAATTGCAGAGTTAACAAATCCTTGAATACCTCATCTTGACTAGAATCATCACTTCATTATGAACCTGAATAATGGCGTTTGTCCTTTAATATACACTTCACATAACCTTATCGCATTGATCCCTGATTCGATAGTCTCGTCTCACCCAGTATGAACCGCTCGGACAGCAAATCACCCCAAACATGGCAAACAGCCTCACATGATACCACATCGCGCCAATAGACCATAACTCGAACATGATAATAAGAAATGACTCAGGAAGGAATTATTCAACTCACGCAACTAATATGAATTTTTATCTAAAAAATAGGAAGTAGAACACAAGAAAATAAATATAGGAACATTAATCATCATCACACTGTTGCGGCATGCAACCCGATCCGAATAACATACCAATGGCGACGTGCCACCAGATCCGCACATAAAATTTACATAAGAAGATATATATATATATATATATATATATACGGAGCTAATTTGCTCACTATTATAAATTACTGAATATCGATCACAAGCACGCTAAGTGCATAATACCATCCTAGGGAGACTGACAAAGCTGTAGGATACATAACTCAAGCACATCTGGGATGCGATATATATATACACTCTGAATCTCAAGAGTTATCCTGCTCACATAACATCCCCACTACGCGGGACCTCAACACATAGGAAATTATCAAGTCGTTTCACAACTCACACGGCACAATCATAATAACACATGAATTTGACAAAGACGGAACAACACCTGTTGTTCTAATACCTTTCCATGAAAAGCGCTATACTGAAAGGAACATGCTTGGCTCATACGGAGCCCATAATCATATTTAAATCCATCCACAGACATCGAGCCACCTCGATCGCACCAAACTTAGCTATTAGCTTTTACCTGGGTCCACATCAACCCACTTTCTCTCATAATACACAAGAACAACCATCATCACCGGGACAACACCCCAAAATCCATAATCAACTGAACCGAACGCCTTCCAGGCATAAATTCTCTATTAAGCAATATTGCACTTCTTTAAAATCAGTCCAAATCTTCAATCCATCAAGTGACTACATGTCACACTTTATACAATCTTTTCGCGGTCATGCTTCCACGACCTTCCACACAAGGCAACAAGTTCGCCCATCCATAACACCGACCACACTAAGGCCGCACAACACATCAAGAACCCATGACCAGGGTACAAAGCCTCTGCCACCGAATCCCAATCTCAGGTGACACTGAAGATAACTACCACATAATGACAAAGCAATAAAAATTCATCCTAATACTCACAACAAATCAAATTATATACTTTCCCAACCTCGCTCGGAGAAATGACCAATACGCCCTTGGGCCCACCTGCCCGTAAATTCATAATTCTCGAAGATATATTCTACCCATAGCGCTACTAGTTCAATCATACAATTTACTCTGCATTCCATAATCAAATTCGTGGCTAAATTCCAAATTTACATTTTTTCTAGGTTTCTTAAATAATTTCCCAAATTCCTAATAATTTCCATCCTAAACCATGCATGTAATCTTGTATTATCTTACAAACGGAAGGAATTTAATTACCTTGATGCCTGACGAAAATCCCCCTTGAAATGCTCTCCAAAATCGCCTAAGACAAATTTAAAATGGGTGAGAAATGACAAAAATCCGACTTTAACATTCTGCCCAGGCCTCCCTTCGCACATGAGGTGCCCTTAGCCGCACCTGCGGCTCTGCACCTGCGGTCAAAGCCTCGCAGGTGCGGTTACACCAGATGACAGAAGCCTTCAGCCTCCTTCAACTTCAAACATTGATCTGTTAATCACCCGGAATCCACCCGAGGCCCCCGGGACCCCGTCCAATTATACCAGAATGTTCCGAAACATAATGCGGACTTGCTCGAGGCCTAAAATCACATCAAACAACATCGAAACCACGAATCGCACCCGATTCCAACTTTATGAACTTAGAATTTTCCAACTTCTACGTCCGATGCCGAAACCTATCAAATCACGTCCGATTGACCTCAAATTTGCGCACAAGTCATATTCAACATTACGGACCTGCTCCAACTTTCGGAAACGCATTCTGACCTCGATATCAAAAACTTCCACTTCCGGTCGGAATTCTCAAAAACCTTCAAATTTCTATTTTTAGCCAAATGACTCCAAAATGACCTACGAACATCTAAATACACTTCCGATCGCGCTCCCGACTCCAGAATCACCATAAGAAGTTATTCCCAGACTCGGAATCCCAAACGGACATCAACAACCCTGAAATGCACTTCAAGCCCAAATCTATGAAATTCTTCTAAAATGTTAACTTCCACAATATACGCCGAAACGCTCCCGGGTTATCCAAACCCCGAGCCGGACATACAGCTAAGTCTGAAATCATCATACGAACCTGTTGGAACCTTCAAATCCTGATTCGGAGGTCGTTTACTTAAAATTTCAATCTTAGTTGATTTCTCCAACTTAAGGCTTCTGAAATGAGAATTTCTTTCCAAATCAATTCTAAACTTCCTGAAATTCAATTCCGACCACACCTACAAGTCATAACACCTTAAATGGAGCTGCTCATGACTTTAAACAGCTGAACGACGTGCTAGAGCTCAAAATGACCTGTCGGGTCGTTACAAAGAGTATAGTGGAAGTGCTCATAGTTTTGAAAATATCAAGTAGTAAAACATCTTTTGAAAATAACTTGTTTGAAATAAGTTTTGAAAAACAAGAATGTTACTTAGTGAAAACGGTTTGAAGGAAAGGGATTAGGACAATCAACAACTCAAAACCACATCAGCATGCATAGTACAAGGAAGCGGTCACAAACAGGGAATAAGGGATTGGGGACAAGTAGACTACTCATAAAGTAGGCCAGAAACTTAACGGAATCACAGAACTTTAACAACCACAGAACAATTTTCATAAAGATGTTTAGGCCAGAAACTTAACGGAATCAGATTGAGGGATGCCAAAGAAGAAGTACATAACAAACAGAGTTACTCACAGGTCTAGGGGAAAGGGTTACAGCGTATGTTCATAATTACATGTAACTAAGTGACACAAATACATGCTTATAGTGTGCTGGGGATCAGGGGTAAGGCAGAGTCCTAGTGAAACATATAAGAAGGCAGTAAAACATGTTGAAACTAAAGGGAAAAGGATAATCACATTGGTAAAATAACAAATTGGCATGCTAATTGCAAGGTAGAAAGCAAAACCACAAGTTGAAGCATAATAGAAACAAAAGGAATTGCAATATTAAAAGAGGCATGTTGTTTTTTATGCTTTAAGTTAAACTGAAAAACATACCAGTTAAATGAGAGAATAACTGCAGAGTGAGGAGCAGTAGAGTGAAGAACAGTAGAGTGCAGAGCAGTAGAGTGTATAGTTGTTCAGTCTTGGCTTGCAGCCGACTGAGAATAGCAAGTAAACAACAAGAATAACAAGAGAGAATGTATATGTGTGAGAGAGAGTTCAGAACAGTGTATTGTTCATTTTTCTTTGTTAATGAGAGAGTAGAGTATATATAGCTTTGAAAACAGTAGTAAATAAGGTGCAAACCAAAGTCAGACAGTAATCAAAGGGATTCATAATCAAATAGTATCAGAATAGTATGGGTACTTCCTTAATTAAGGGAGTTAACTCTCAAATGGTAAGAAAAGGTTACAAGTAAGGAAAGGAATCATGTATAGCAAATAAGGAAAGATTTCTTACATAGTAAGCACAGAGCAGGGAATTGGGGGCAGGTTCATTAAAGCACTACTATAAGAATTGATAGTAATAAAGCAAGAAACAACTAATAGTCATACAGATTATCACAGGAAATCCATTAAAGGAGACCAATCACAGGAAATTAGGGATTCAAAATAGGAGTAGTACTGATTTAAGAATCAGCATAGGTTATACAAAGTAAAAACATAATAGGAAGAGAGTCAGAAACTCTAGTGATTAAAATAGGGCAAAATCACATGGAATTAGGGGTTAACATAGGACAATGACATGAATCACTGAATAAGCATAATACAAGCAGGAAAGGCAAAAATTTAGAGGTATCGATAAACAATGAATAGAGATGATCATAGATTAAGCATGGTAATAGCAACCAGAAACCCTAACAAGCAATATGGGGTAAAACATCACGAAATCACATAATAGAATAGGTAAACCTATTATCGAAAACAAACTCGGAGCCACGGATTAAAGCCAAGACTTTGGGGTTTTTAACGAAATAACTCAAACAAAAAGGGAAAAAGCTCAAATAAAGCTTAAACATAACGAAAATCATGAGATGATACTTAAAATATGAAAGGAAATCATTTTTGAAAAGAGGTTTGAAAACCCTAGTTTGAAGATGAAGAGTCACTTCATAAAAATCGGAAAATTCTTTTGAAAATACTAAAAATAGCTCCGAATAAGCCAAGATCTGTTTTAGATCTATGAAAATCAGAGACTGCTAGTTAGGGTTTCATAAAGACAACCCAAAGAGAAGGAGAATCGGCTAAAGAACTACTGGTTCTAGCCGGAGATGAAGAAATCTTACTCAGACGGGCGTAGATGGCTGGAGAACGACATGAAAGGTCATGGGTGGGATTTACAGCCTCAAAGTCGCTTGAAAATCCTCATGAGTGACACAAACGTAAAAGGAGGAGCCTTAGGGTCGATGAGGGGTGAAAACCCCATGGTTTCCGGCAAGGGAGGTGGCCGGAGAAGAGAAATAGAGCTCAAACAGCGGGGAAGGTTCTAGAGAGAACCAGAGACAGGGAGATAGAGAGACGAGTGAGAAGTGAGACGGGGGAAATGAAAAAGGAGGGGGTAGTCTTAGGTCTTAATTTGGTAAGGATTAATCTGGTCTGTTGATGAAAAAATGATCAACGGTCCGGATTAACGGGGAGTTGGGTCGGGTGGCTTTAAAGTTTGGGCCTGGTGTTTTGTAAAGACTGGCTTTGGTTATTGGGATAATTAAATAAGTAGGAGTCCGGATCAATTAGGCTAGGATTAAAATTAAATGTGGCTAATTGTTAAATACCCATAAAAATAGATAAATAATTTATAAAAATAGTTAATAATTATAATAAATAAAATTTATGCTTAATAAATTAAATTTAAATGATTAACGAGTATTAAAAAATACAAATAACTAATTCCTGAGCAAAATAGTATAAAACATATGATTGGGTTATAATTGCAAACTTATTGCAATCATAGACAAAGAGTGACAATTTGGCTAATTGTGAAATAATTTGGTCTTAGTAGGATTAAAAACAATATATTAAGTCAAGAAATATTTTTTAAATCATTTGTAATGCAATTTTGTAATTAATTATTAGAAATAAAAATACTGGATGAATTAATAAAAATATGGTAAGTTATAGAAAAATAGAAATTGCGATGAAATCATGTTTTTGAAGGTATATATGCAAGTTAAAAAAATAATTTGAGGGAAAATTGGGTATCAACAGCTGCCCCTCTTTACCCGGGAAGTATGAAAGAGTTGTCGGGTAAAGATATGATGGCCAATTTTGACCGAGTGAAATGGTTTGGAGAGATTCCGGCCGCACCCTGATTTATGAGTTGCCTACATATCCCTGGTTTTACTGGAATCAGGCCGTATGTAGTTCAGGAGTCATCGGTGAAGTATACTGATGAAGTTTCTCACAAGAACGGACACAATATTTGGGACTGATTAAATAAGCGGCTTACGGGGTGGTTAGGAGAACTGGAGTGGAACCGCTCCTGTCGGGATGGTAGTTTGTTCGCCGGATTACCTGTAAATAAATAATACAAGCATATATTATACGTAATTTAAACATGATGCAAATTCTCATTGGACCATGCATGATGTCTTTGGATGGTTAAGGATGACGTCCTCAGACCATGACGTCCTGGGCTATGAATTGCTTGATGCAGGATTCGCAGGCCATGAAAATGATGTTCTCGGTCCATGAGGATGGTGCCTCCAAACCATGACGCCTTTGAATAATGATATGCAGAGGTTGGAAGAGATCCAGTGTAACGACCCGACCAGTCGTTTTGAGCTCTATCGTGTCATTCAGCGATTTGAAGTCGTGAGCAGCTTTATTGCAGGTATTATGACCCGTGGGCGTGGTCGGAATTTAATTTCAGGAAGTTTAGAATTATTTTGGAAAGAAAATTCTCATTTCAGAAGCCTTAAGTTGGAGAAATCAACTAAGATTAGAATTTTGAGTAAGCGACCTTCGAATCGGGTGTATGTCCGGCTCGGGATTTGGATAACCCGGGAGCGTTTCGGTGTATATTGTGGAAGTTAGCATTTTAGAAGGATTTCATGAATTTGGGCTTGAAGTGCATTTCAGTGAGGTTGATGTCCGTTTGGGATTCCGAGTCTAGGAATAGCTCTGTATGGTGATTCTGGAGTTGGGAGCGCAAACGTAAGTGAATTTGAATGTCCGTAGGTCATTTTGAGGTCATTTGGCTAAAGATAGAAATTTGAAGGTTTTTGAGAAAAACCGACGGAAGTGGATGTTTTGATATCGAGGTCGGAATGTGATTTCGGAAGTTGGAGCAGGTCCGTAATGTTGAATATGACTTCTGTGAAAAATTTGAGGTCAATCGGTCGTGATTTGATAGGTTTCGGCATCGGATGTAGAAGTTGGAAAATTCTATGTTCATAAAGTTGGAAATTGGGTGCGATTCATGGTTTTGATGTTGTTTGATGTGATTTGAGGCCTCGATCAAGTACGCACTATGTTTTGGAACAGATTGGTATAATTGGACGGGGTCCCGGGGCCTCGGGTGGATTCCGGGTGGTTAACAGATCAATGTTGAAGTTGAAGAAGGCTAAAGACTGCTGCCATCTTGTGTAACCACACCTGCGAGGCTTTGACCACAGGTGCGGAGCCGCAGGTGCGGCTAAGGGCACCGCAGGTGCGAGTTCTGGGCTGCACCTGAGGAGGCCGCAGGTGCGGAAGATGGGTCGCACCTGAGGAGGCGTAGGTGCGAAGAATGGACCGCAGAAGCGAGAAAATCTGGGTTGAGTTAGAGTTGCACCTGCGATGGAATTTCCACAGGTGCGGAGCCGCACGAGCGGCTATTGGACCGCATGTGCGAAGGGAGGCCTGGACAGAATGTTTTAAAGATGGGTTCTTATCATTTCTCACCCATTTTTCATTGTCATGGGCGATTTTTGGAGAGCATTTCAAGGGAGATTTTCGTCAGGCATCAAGGTCAGTAAATTCCTTCCGTTTGTTAGATAAATACAAGATTATATGCATGGATTAGGCATGGAAATTGGTAGGAATTTGGGAAATTTTTTGAAGAAACCTAGAAAATGTAAATTTGGAATTTAGCCACAAATTTGAGTATGGAATGTAGAGTAAATTGCATGATTGTTCTAGTAGAGCTATGAGTAGCATGTATCTTCAAGAATTTCGGATTTCCGGGCACGTGGGCTCGAGGGCATTTTGGTCATTTCTCCGAGCGGGGTTGGGAAAGTATATAATCTGAATTTGTTATGAGTATTAGGATGAATTTTCATTGCTTTGCCGTTATGTGGCAATTTCGGAGCGTTGTGCGTCCGTTGGAATCATCGGAGGGGCTTGGAAGCCAGTATTGGAATTTCGGAGCGAGGTAAGTCTCCTTTCTAAATTTGTGAGGGGGAATCGTCCCCCTAGGTGAATTAAATCAGTACATGCTATTATCTTCGGGGGCTACATAGGAACGAGGTGACGGGAGTCCGTGCGTAGCTACTATTATGCCATGTCCGGGTAGTCTAGGACCCACTAGCATGCCTTACATGTTGTACCTGCGATCTTGTCTGTGATATTAGACTGCTAATATAATCAAAATTGTAATTTAATGACTAAGGAATATTAGAGTTTATTTTCTAAATCATCTAAGAAGGGAATTTATTTCCTTCGCGGGCAATTGTATTTTCGAATAAGGTTGTGTTATTAAACGTTATATAAATTCGGCAAATGACTTTCGAAAAAAGGATTGAAATACTATTTTGTGGTTTTTGAAAGAGAAATCTGTCATTTATTTGGTTACTTGCTTTCCTAACGTATTCGGGGTGGATTGTTGATTGTACATGACTGCATGTGACCGCTTCGCAATTTACATTCCGCGAGCGGAGTGTTATTTCTCCCACTCTCATGGGAGCGGACCGTATGCCACGGCGAGATTGAAAGAAATATTATGGTTCTGGTCGTTCGACCCTCGGCAGTGCACAGAGATGTTTATTATGATGGCTTAGGCCGGTTGCCCTTATCCCGTATGCGCATGCTAAATTGTTAAATGTTTTCATTATTTTTGAAGTGATAAGATATTTGGGGGAAAATAAATAAGAAATTGTGGATATATGATATTTGGGGAAAACAAAGAGGAAATTATTTATTTAAGATATTTTTGAAAAAATATGAGGAAGTGGTATTTGTTCTATTTATTTTCAGTATTTATTTGGATTTCAGTGCCTTATATATATTGTTGCTTTACTACCTTTACATGTTTATCGTGTTCATCTTATACTGTTAATTAAATTTTTGGCCCTTAGTGAGTGTCTAATTCGACCTCTCGTCACTACCTCTCTGACGTTAGGTGGGTGACTTACAGAGTACACGTTGTTTTTGTACTTATGTACACTTGTTGTGCATCTTATTGCACAGGTACTTTCATAGAAATGTGGAGGATTCAGAGACTTAGGCGAGCTGCATAATCTGGAGGTGATCCGCAGCTGACAGAGTCTCCTTCATGTTGTATTTATTTCATTTTAAATTTCCTTGTACAGTTGTACTTCGGACGGGCTTTGTAATGACTGTATAAATTCATAGAAATTGCTCATGTACTTGTGACACCGGGTTCTGGGATATGTCTTGGGATATAATTGCTTAAGTAGAATCTTTAAACCATTGTTTTAATTAACAGACTTTTATTTGGTTATTATATAATGAAGTGAAAGGAAACGTTTTCATAAATGTTTTAAACCGGAAAGTTATTTCAATTAATAAATGATTTGGCTTGCCTGACATTGATGTCCGGCGCCATCACGACCTTA
Source organism: Nicotiana paniculata (assembly GCA_005239505.1). Classification (NCBI taxonomy): domain Eukaryota; kingdom Viridiplantae; phylum Streptophyta; class Magnoliopsida; order Solanales; family Solanaceae; genus Nicotiana; species Nicotiana paniculata. The sequence continues at coordinate 32,744 of MDKI01144198.1, forward strand.
GGGATTTTGGCTCGTGACACTCAGGCCATGGCATGGTGTTCTCGGGCTATGAAAATGGTGCCTCCGAACGATGACGCCTTTGGATGAGTTGGCGATATTTCAGCCCATGCGGATACAATAGAATGATGCTGACGAGACATAGCTTAGTCTTGCGAATAAAAGGGCAGAGCTTAGCCCGAAAGGAAAGCGAAGTAAATAGTGCTTGAGAGAGCGGTTAATCTCGAAAGGTAAATTGGAGGCAGAGCTTAGCCTCGGAAGACAGAATGGTAGCCTTATGCAATGCAGATGGAGACAGCGCTTAGTCTCGGAAGGCAGAACGGTAGCCTTATGCAATGATGCAAATGCAGATGAAGACAGCGTTTAGTCTCGGAAGGCAGAATGGTAGCCTCATGCAAAGATGCAAATGCAGATAGAGACAGCGTTTAGTCTCGGAAGGCAGAATGGTAGACTTATGCAATGATGTGGATGGAGGTAGAGCTTAACCTCGGAAGGCAGAATGGTAGCCTTATGCAAAATGTAGATGGAGGTAGAGCTTAACCTCGGAAGGCAGAATGGTAGCCTTATGCAAGGATGCAAATGCAGATGAAGACAGTGCTTAGTCTCGGAAGGCAGAATGGTAGCTTTATGCAAAATGTAGATGGAGGTAGAGCTTAACCTCGGAAGTCAGAAAGGTAGCCTTATGCAAGAAATAAAATGACAGTAGGAATTCTTAGCTGGTGATGAATTGCGGCATTGTGATTATTGAAAGCATTGTGACTGCGGAGCATTGAGGCATGTGTGAACGTCGGCAAGTGCAGCAGTTTTGGTGAGTCGTATTTTGGACAACGTTTGTCACCTGGGCGGACAGTTTGTTTAGGGTTTTTGCAACCTTAGTGCCTGCAACCAAAGAAAGATCGTGAGTTCTATAAACGGGGGGGGGGGG
>MDKI01213639.1:0-37363 GCA_005239505.1 Nicotiana paniculata
ATTATTTCTTATATTTTCACATAAAAGCTTTCCGGTTTCACGCCCGGACTTCGCACAAAAATCAAGGTAGTTAAAATTAATTTTTTTATGGCTAATAATTCTAGAACAGAGTCTAAATTCATAAAATGATCCCTTGGGTCATCACATGCTCGCACTAGGGAGGTTGTTAGAGAGGATTCCGACAGCCTTGGCTTTCAGCCGGTCAAGAGCAATAAATTCAGAATAGTATCGAGTGAGTGAGAGTATGATAGAATAACAATGGTTCTTCAGTGATTAAAGTTCGTTCAAAAAGGTAATTGAGGAAGGGTTTATATAGCATCAAAATTAAGTACCCAACAAGGAAAGACGGTAGATTAAACACAAATAAGGAAAATATAGCATGCAAAATCAATTAGAATCAGTTTAGGAAAAAAAATCCGGTAAACCCTAGTTTGGACGAAGAAAAAAAATGGCAAAAAAATCTCACTGAATCAGAGTCATGGGCCTGGCAGTGGGTGTATCAAGTCAAGAATATGGTAATAATACCGAATCAGAGTCAAACGAACGCCTATTGACAAGCTTCCATAAATAACTCAGCACGAAACAAGTAATGTCAAGAAAACGGAAAAGAACACTTGTGAGTACAGAAAACGGAAAGGAAATATGGAATATCTCCATATTCTCTTAGGTATAGGCTAGAATTTAGGGTGAGGCGACTAGGGTTTAGTATGAGAGGAGAGGGACTGGGAGTGTTTGAGGGCGGTGAGGCAGAGTGAAGTGAGAATAGGGTTAGAGGGGAGGGATATATAGAAAGGGGTTAGTTTATTAGGGGTCGTTGATCATTTGAAGTCAACGACCAAGATAGAAAGGGGATCCGGGCAAGTCGTTCAAATGGGTATCGACCGGGTCAGATTTGAGGGTCGTTTGGCTTGGGCTGGGAAAATTGGGCCAAGGATTAGAGGAGGAAAAATATGCATAATTTGGGCTGCATTTCAAATACACGAAATTATTTAAATATTACTTATGTAATAAAATAACTAAAAATAATAACTTAAGATTACAAAAAATATAAAAAATGCTATTTTAGCATGAATAATGTAATAAAAATGTAATTATGCGTGAATAGGCTATTATTACAAAATTATGTAAATAGCTTAAAATATATATATTCTTACATAAAAATAAGGTAAAAAATTTTTGAAACATATATGTTGATGCAAATATTAAATTTGGGTAATTAAATCACCTCAAAATAAATTAAGGGGTATTTAATAAATATTCAAGTAATTTAAATGCAAGAAAATTAACTTTAAAGCTCTAAAATTATGGATAATTATAAAAATACTCGTATAAATCTTGTAAATCAAATAATGATACACAATATGATATTTTGAAAGAATATATACTTATTTTAAAAATATGAGGGTAAAATTGGGTATCAACAATAACTCTAGACCTCCTTAGTCTTTTCTCCAACCCTTAGTATCTCTAGTTGTTAATTTACTATTTTAATTTGTTAGTTAATTAGTTAAATATAAGAATCTTAATATTTATAATTTAGGAATTGTTCGAGCTTGTCTTTTAGTAATAGTTATCAGTTGTAGCTAAATCTTAGTTCTCTGTGGGATTCGACTCCGGACTTTTAGACCGTATTATATTTGCAGCGACCACTTATCCTTTTTAGGACTAGATTTGGGCGTGATAAAATTTTGGCGTCGTTGTCGGGGAACTAACGGTGTAGTTGTAGCTGTATATATCTCTAGGTTTCAAGTTTGAACTTTTATTTTTTTTATTTTATTGTAACTGTTGATTTGAGAAACATGGCATCTTGGAATTATGGGAATTTAGGTGTATATAATTCTACTATTGATCCTCATTCATATTGTGAAGGAAACCACTTATGTCAAAATTATCAAAATATTCCCGATAGCGAGTTATGTGTACCAACTCAATCCTATTTGTGGAATCTGTGTGGTGGTAAAAACGGTCACTTTCATGGCTGTGCTTATATTTCTTATCCTCATCCAACCCTTTACTATGATGGTTCTACTTTTTCTTGCGAAGTTAATAGGAATAAAGAACCTGGGGATGCAGACCTGAATGAGATCGAGGATATGCTAAAGTGCCTTCTGGAACAAAATAATAAGAAACAACTGCAGATAGAAAGGAAAGAGGAAACTATTCGCAACTTGGTGGCTCAAGTGAGTCAAGCGGTAAAAGATTTTAATGCTCAACAAGACAACTTTGGGGAGAGTAGCCAAGAAGAGCGTGAATTTGAGGTGATAATTGAGGAGGTCAGAGTAGAACATCAACAACCTATCCAACTACAATTTGAGGATGTCGATGTTGAAAAAGTGAGACTAGAGTCAGCAAAGGACATTGAGGATATAAATTTTGTTGACTCTAGTATAATTGATGTTGAGGATGTTGAAGGTCCTGAAGTTCATATGTTTGAGCGCATTGGTCCTCACTCCAAATATTTTTTCTACATTAAAATTGGATAATGATATGGAAATAGAGTCATCCGAGTCGATTAAGTAGTCAAGGAATGAGGAACAAGGTGCTTACATTCTGGAACTTTTCTTGCCTCAAAGTTAGGATTACACACCTCATGTAAAGGCCAAGAAATGCAGAATACTGCTTTATTTCCTGGGGCCAGTTCGATTTATTCCACCACCCTTGGAGCATAACCGAAAGCTTGAATCAAAACTTGGGGTTCAATTCATAAGCTCACGGTGGAGGCAGAAAGTGGTTCACGTCGTGCCGCGACGTTAAATCAAGCACTTGTTGGGAGGCAACTCAGTTTTACTGCATTTTTTATTTTTATTTTTAAATTATTTTTTTATTGTATTATTTTTGTAGTGTCGTTTTTGATTTTTTTAGGAGCATGGGAAGCATAACTATTGGAATATGCAACATCAAGTCGGATTGTTAGAGCTAAGTGTGGGGTGCCCGCACAAAAAAAAATACCCGGGAAAAGTCTGAGTACCCCATGAGCTGCTAGTGCTTCGGCCTTCGGCCTACCAGGGAGTTTCTTTTACCCTCTTATTATTTATGTTATGCATCGGGGACAATGCACAATTTAAGTGTGGGGTGAAGAGATTTGTGGGTGACTTTCTATGCTATTTTAGTTTTGTTAGTTTAAATTGATAATTTTTTTACAATTTTTTTACAATTTTTTTTTTGAATTTTCCCACGATGGATTTCCTAGACATTTTTCTTGAGAGATTTAAGTCTAAACAAAAAAATATAGAAGAAATTAGAAAATAGAAAAATACAAAAATATGTCTTTTATTTTTTTAGATAGTAATAATCCTCCGTGGTTTTTATTCGTGCCTCGATTCTTTTCCATGGATGTAACTTGAACCGGGTAGTAGATTTAATTTTTTATTTTTTTTTTACTTTTAGAGTAGTATGTAGGAAATGAAGGAGAAGAAATGATGTGCTTCGCATCTTTTGACTTGTTTGATGGTTGTATACTTAGGTTCTGGCATGTGTTTCACCTTTCCTTAGTTTTAAATATATGATGATGCCTTGGTAAAAATAAATAGTATGTGGTATAACTCCTATGTCTCGGTTGTTTTACTTGTGTTCACTCTGTGCTTTTTGCTTAATATATCTCTTAGCTCTGTGAATACTTATTTGATTGAGAGTCCAAATGAGACCATACGTAGGAGTCATGTGTCATGTGTGAAGTGAGTTATTTGTATAGTCCATGTTATTGCATTTTGGTCTAGAACTTGCTCGGAATGTGAATTGAAGCGAAATCATAGGTGTTATTGGTTTTGAAAAGTGATGTTAGGATTTCTTTGATCATTTTGAGTTTTGTTGCTTATCACAAATAAAATAATCCCTAGATACCTTTGAGCCTATAAGCCTTTCTTTTGAAACCCGTATTACAATCCTATCCCCTTTTGGTATTAATTGAATCATTTTGATCCTTATACCTCTTACACTTGAATTGTAAAGAGAGCGCTAGAAAGAAGTAATAAAGAAACTTGGGTTAGCTTTTGAGTGGAACAAATAGAAGAAATAAATGTGCACTTGTGCTTTAAATAACATCCACTAGCGGCAAGGAAAAAATACAAAAAAAGAAGAAGAAAAAAAAAGAAAAAAAAGAATAATTGAATAAATAAAATTTTCTTATTTTTGCTTGTGGATTAGATATGAAGTAGTACGTAAAGAAGAAGGAAAAATATTTTAGGGTGAGCTATCTTGTGATGATTGAAGTGGACTGAAGGAATTGCGCTTAAAGTTGAATACGTGATGTGTTAAAGTGTTGAGGAGGGTTAGTCACATTATCCTAATATATCCTACCCATACCTTAGCCCACATTACCACCATAATAAAGTCCTAGTTGATTTCGGACCGAGGGGGCCTACATTAGTAGAGGTTTACATAAGGGGCAAGCCTGTGGTACCTTTTACATGCATGTGACTTCTTTGAGAGAGTGGATGATTTTTCTTCATATGTGTGACTCCTTAAACTATATTTGATCATGTGATTTGGATGTGTGGACTACTTACTCTTTGTTTTATTGTGAGGGCACATGATTTCACAAAGGATAGGTAACATTATTATACCTCTCTGTTAGATTATGTATTCAAGCCTCGGGTGCATTGTGACATTGAGTTAGTTTTTGAGGCTAGAATTGTTATAATCACGTTGTTCCTGTATTGGATGTTTTGAAATTGGGCATAAGTATGGGAAGTGTATTTTGACAGCATATGCTAGAGCTTAATTGTTGCTATCAACCATGGTCATATGTGTAGTGTGTTGTAAATGTGTGGCTTAGTCCGTGATGAGGAAGTGTTTAGTTGGTAGACTCGAGGGCGAGCAACATTTAAGTGTGGGGTGTTGATGTCGTGAGATAATTCCATATATTTTGAAATTATTTACCCTAATTTCTTGTTGTTTGGATGCTAATTTGTGCGGCGATTACGCTTAATAGACCTTATTTCATGTGTAGGAATGCTTGGACATGAATTGGAGAAAAGTTGCATGAAATGGTACCTCAGAGCTACAAAATATAGCAATGAAAGAAGACGTGCAAGGCAACAAAAATTCAGTTCCATAGACAGTGCCTTGCACAGTAGCAACAGTGTCGTAGACAGTGCAAGGCATTGTCCAGGGCACTGTCATCAGTGCCATAGACTGTGCCTTGCCCCAAAAAGACAGTGTACAGACAATGCCTTGCACCGAAAAGACTGTTCTACAGGCAGTGCAAGGTGCCAACAATGTCATCCGAAAAAAAAATTAATTTCTCATTAGCATTGGACATGTAAATTCCGCCCTTACCCTATAAATACCCCTCTAAAAGTTAGTTTTTGAAGGGTTAGACATCATTAGAGAGGGTTAGACATCATTAGAGAGAGGCTTCGACCCCAGAAGGCAAGAACACGCTAGGAGCATGGAGGAGAATTCTTTTACGAGTTTTCACTTCCTTCCTCCTATTTTTATTATTTGGTTATGAATTCTAATATTATAGTTTTGCATACGATTATGAATAGTTATTGTTATCTAGGGTTTTTATGGAACATGTTGTAAGATAAATTCTCGTTATGTTTTATATAACTGAACCGTTAGATATACTTGTTCAACTACATATTTACTGTTATTGATTGAATGACCATCAATTGACTGTGCCTATTTAGTGTGTATTGCTTGAGAGAGGGTACATATTTTGGTAGTTGTTGAAAAACATTACTCCTAACATACATGAGAGATCAATACGGAGGGTTTAAAAGCGGGATTAGAGATAACAAAACCTTGTTGCAATCATAGTGAGCGGTGAATTAGTGCCAGCTAGCATAGTGTATACGGCTAAAATCGGAAAGTCCATTTTATGATCACTATAGCATTCTGTATACCGTCTTCAGAGGGCTCAAGGCACAATTCGTAGTTCGACACCGAGGAAGCATATCGAGGATCCCCCACACTCGACCTCAGAGTAGTATAAATCGGAGACCATCATAAAAAAGCGGGAAATTCCCAAAAGGCACGTGGTTAAGGCTGACCAAGTCTCCAAGAATAGTACAAGTCCGTACCGTGGCATTAAATGGTTGTACCAGCTGTTTATCTTTGAAATAATTACACATGTACTATATTGAGATTCCCCCCCCCCCCTATATAATGGGGAACCTTGTCATTTTGTAACACACATGATATTCAATATAAGAACAAGAATTCTCTGCTCTCTAACTCAAACATTCTCTACAATCATTCCATTGATTTATTGCCTTCCATTTTTGTGTTTATTAAATTGTTCTTCATTTATTGTTCATTATTGATCATAAAAAGGCCATCGTCGAGGCCTTCATTACTGTTGTGTCCTCCCCCATTGCCCTCTGTCAAGCTCTCGAGCTCGACCTCGAGGCCTATTTCTACCAAGCTCGAGACCCCGTCTCTCACCTGCTCGGTTTGCACAGTCTCATTATCCTTCGCTCTTATCTCATTTTCTTACCTCTCACTTAGCATCTATTGCCTAAACAACTGGTATTAAAATAGATCACATATTTTTAGAACCGCAAAATCAAATATATTTGTAATTACCATTTTCAAGGTAAACAGTTTGGCGCCCACCGTGGGGCTAAAAATAATAGTGATTATTTTAGTGCTAGTTTTCTAAAAACACAAGTTATTCATTACACTTTTTCTTGTCCAAGAATCTTCAATTTCAGGTCAGAAAATGTCTAAATCAGTGAATGCACATGAAAACAACGGTCATGAGTATCATGGAGAAAACGGCGCAGCTGTTTCAGGTGCCGGTGTACCACCGCAAAACCCTAAGGGGGCAGCAGTGCAAATCCCCGTCGATGAAGGCTCACGTAAAGCTCAACATGTCAATGTAAGCTCTCATACAGACGAGAGTATGCGCGAAGGATACCAACATGAAGCACAGAGAGCCCCTGCTCAAAAGAAAAAGGAAGTTAGCCTTTACGTCATTTTTAAGATGTTGCAAGCACAACAGGTGGCTATTTCTCACCTACAAATCCATCAGATAACTCCAAGAACAGCACCACCAGAAATGGCTCCTCGAGTCGAACAAGCACCAGAAATGTCGAGCAATAATGGGTCAGCATCCGACCCTTCTATTATGAAGATGCTCGAGGACCTCACAAAGAGGATTGAATCAGGCGAAAAGAAGATAGAAGCTAATGACAAAAAAGGTGGAAACCTATAACTCGAGGGTTGATCAGATCCCAGGCGCACCCCCGATTCTGAAGGGTGTAGATTCAAAGAAGTTCGTGCAAAATCCATTTCCATCAAGTGCGGCTTCGAAGCCCATCCCGAAAAAATTCAGAATGCCCGATCTCCCGAAGTACAACGGGACCTCGGACCTCAATGAGCACATTACTGCTTACACTTATGCTGTGAAAGGCAACGACCTAAGAGATGATGAGATTGAATACGTCTTATTGAAAAAATCTTGAGAAACACTGTACAAAAGGGCCATGATGTGGTATCATAACCTTTCCCCGGACTCGATAGATTCGTTTACCATGATGTCAGACTCTTTTGTGAAGGCACATGCTGGTGCCATCAAGGTCGCTACGAGGAAGTCTGGCGTCTTCAAAATCAAACAAAGAGAGAATGAGATGTTAAGGGAGTTCATATCCCGCTTCCAATGGGAACAGATGGAATTACCACCGGTCTCCGATGAATGGGCAGTACACGCCTTCGCTCGGGGTTGAACGAACAAAGCTCAATAGCTTCAAAGCAGTTGAAGCAAAACTTGATCGAGTATCCCGCTATAGTTTGGGCGGATGTACACAACAGGTATCAGTCAAAGATTAGAGTCGAGGATGACCAATTAGAAGCCCTCTCAGGCTCAGTATATCCCAGCAGGCCCTTAGCAAAGAAATCGAGGCTTCCAGAAAGAGAGCCGAGGCCAAGCAAAGAAAGGTATCAAACATATATAGAAAATCAGAGAAATATCCCGAGGCGTAACATACCTCGAAGTTACGAAAGGATGGATCAAGGCCAGAACCCTCGTGTACTCGTGAACAAAGCAGGGTTGGACAGGCACACATGGCCGCTAGAGGCACCCTGCTGTCTGAGTACAACTTCAACATTGAGGTTTCACACATCGTATCGGCCATAGGTAAAATCAAGGACACTAGATGGCCGAGACCCGTCCTATCAGATCCTTCACAAAGGAACCCTAACTTGATTTGTGAATATCACGGTACCCACAGTCATAGGACCAAGGATTGCAGACAGTTTCGAGAAGAGGTGGCCCGACTGATTAGCAAAGGGCACCTTCGAGAGTTCCTCAGTGACCGGGCTAAAAACCAATTTTGGGAAAGAGAAGCGAACAGGAAAAATGAAACAGAAGAACCACGGCACGTCATCCACATGATTATTTGTGGATTCGACGTCCCTCAGGGACACATTTTCAAGCAAACGAAAATATCCATCACCAGGGAAAAGCAAACTCGGAGCTACATACCTGAAGACGCTCTTTCATTCAGCGAAGAGGACATCGAGACCTTGTCTCAACCTCATAATGACATACTAGTTATTTCTTTTTGTTTGTATAAATTTCAAATTAAACGTGTGCTCGTGGATCCAGGTAGCTTGGCCAACATCATTAGGTATAGGGTGGTAGAGCAACTCGGATTGCTCGACCAAATCGTGCCCGCCTCTCGAGTCCTCAACAGATTCAATATGGTGAGTGAGACAACAAAAAGAGAGATCATCCTCCCAGTCAACGTGGCCGGTACAATGCAACATACCAAGTTTCATGTCATCGAAGGTAACATGAGATACAATGCATTGCTTGGAAGGCCATGGATTCACAGTATGAGGGCGGTGTCGTTGACCCTTCATCAAATGATGAAGATTCCTACGAAATAAAAACAGTGTAAGGAGAGCAGCACGCAGCAAAAGAGAAGTGCACGATGCGACACCAACACTAACACCTTCTACATCGAAGGAGCCAAAAAACACCAAATAGCCGAGTAGAAATCATAATATCCTCAAGTGAACTAATAATGGACCGTGCCGCATCCTCGGAACGAGTAACTGAAGCGTATCGATGCTTGAATGCCACCACAACTAAGGTACAAATTCTCTCCCTCTTTCCTTCATATTTTACACTAACCCATGTGCAAGTGTTCGATTGAAAGGAATCGAAGCACCCTCCAGCCCGAAGGCCTTAGGTTTTAAAGCATGTGTTGCGCTCTTTTTCTCTCACGTCGGATTTTATCCCAAATGGGTTTTACCGACGAGGTTTTTAACGAGGCAACATCTATATGCTACCTAAGGAGAACTCAACAAGTATTCAAGGCTTCTCTTTAATCAACCTCAAATACTGAGGGGCATCCCCCGGGAGATCACCTCCTCGAAGAAACTAAAATATGCCTAAGAGGGTCTCGACAGGAGAACGATGTATAGGACCAAATGGTCGAATGAACCGTGTCCACATAGAATAATCGGACCCTCGATAGTGAAAAAATGTAAACTTGTACCAAGTAATCGAAGGAGAATATTTTATCATCAAAACACTTCGCGCGTCAAAAAAAAAGTTTGCTATTTTCACAAGAAACGGCCCCAGGGCCAGAAATTTCCCAGACACTCAGGGACTGACACCAAAAACTTGAAGTCGTAAGACCTCAGGGCTGGCAACTTCGAGCTCATAAGCCCTCCATGAGGCACCAATATAAGCCCTCCATGAGGCACCGATGTAAGCCCTCCATGAGTCACCAATATAAGCCCTCCATGAGGCACCGATGTAAGCCCTCCATGAGGCAATATCACATATGTAAGCCCTCCATGAGGAAATATCAACAACATAAGCCCTCCATGAGGCAATATCAACTCCGACTGGGGGACTGTCCTCGACAGTCGGTTCATCAAGCTATCTAACTTGAATTAGTAAGACCTCAAGGCTGACAACTTCGAGCTCATAAGCCCTCCATGAGGCAATATCACCGATGTAAGCCCTCCATGAGGTAATATCACCGATGTAAGCCCTCCATTAGGCAATATCAACAACATAAGCCCTCCATGAGACAATATCAACTCCGACTCAAGGACTGTCCTCGACAGTCGGCTCATCAAGCTATCTAACTCGAAGACGTAAGACTTCAGGGCCGGCAACTTCGAGCTCACAAGCCCTCCATGAGTCACCAATATAAGCCCTCCATGAGGCACCGATGTAAGCCCTTCATGAGGCAATATCACCAATGTAAGCCCTCCATGAGGCAATATCAACAACATAAGCCCTCCATGAGGCAATATCAACTCCGACTCGGGGACTGTCCTCAACAGTCGGCTCATCAAGCTATCTAACTCGAAGCCGTAAGACCTCAGTGCTGGCAACTTCGAGCTCAAAAGTCCTCCATGAGGCAATATCACCGATGTAATCCCTCCATGAGACAATATCACCGATGTAAGCCCTCCATGAGGCAATATCAACAACATAAGCCCTCCATGAGGCAATATCAACTCCGACTCGAGGATTGTCCTCGACAGTCGGATCATCAAGCTATCTAACTCAAATTCGTAAAACCTCAGGGCTGGCAACTTCAAGCTCATAAGGCCTCCATGAGGCACCAATGTAATCCCTCCATGAGGCATTATCAAAAATGTAGCCCTCCATGAGGCAATATCAAAACTATAAGACCCTAAGCAAGGCATGTACAAACTAGTAAGACCTTAAAAAAGCATAATCCCGATATCAAAGTCAAGGTTATATATCGAACTTGTAAGACCCCTAAAAAGGCATATCCTCGATATAGATGCCGAGGCTATCTCACTCGGGGACTAAAAGGCTACGGCCAATAGAATGACCACCGTCATAAGGCTCCGGCCAAACTAACGCGACTCGGAGACGTCTGACCGTCGCCATAAAATCACAGGCCTCCAATTACTTCTAAAGTATTTCGAAAAGAACCGGTTAAAGGTCATACTGACCTAACGTGTAACATCCCAAGTCGCCAGCCAAATTAAAGGTCGTACTGACCTAACGCGTAAGAGCCCAAGTCGCCAGCAACACTAAAGGTCATACCGACCTAACGCGTAAGAGCCCAAGTCGCCAGCCACATCAAAAGGCGTAACGACCAAATGCGTACAAGACTAAGCGCCAGCCTAAAGAACCTCAGGTCCGATTTAAAAAACCTAAGGGACGATTAGTTCGAGTCGTAACCCGAATCGAGGACTGAGCCCTAAACAGTTAACAATACCATAGGTCGTACCGACCTAACGTGTAAGATCCCAAGTCGCCAGCCATATCTAAGGGCGTACCAACCCAATGGATAAGAGCCTAAGAGCCAACAAAAAAAGCCTCAGGGATAATTTGTAACCCCAAGGGTTTCATTTCGAAGTCCAATTCATCGGGCTAATTATCGACAAGCAAAACAGAAATACCAAAGAATTATATATATATATGTATTACAAATATACATGTACAATGCTCCCATATGAGTTTTATTCAAAGGACAAGAAAGAAAAATCTAATCCACTCTTGGGACCAGCTCCCTCGACGGCCCCTCGGACCAGCTCCCATAGCGGCCTTCAAATATCATCATCGGCTCCAGAGGAAAGGAAAAACTTGGCGTCGATCTCCTCCGCCTTGGACTGCTTTATCTCTTCCGAGAGATCAAAGCCCCTAGTATGAATCTCCTCAAGGGTCTCCCTCTGAGATCTGCATCGGGCATATTCTTCCTCTTTCTAGCAAAGGCTCCCCTCAGCTCTGCCCTAGCATAAGCAGCATCTTTTAAATAAACGTCCACTTTCTTATTGGCCTTTTCTTGAACTTCTTCAACTTCAGCCCGGGTTCCACGACCTCGGACTTCATCTTCAAAAGATCAGTCTCGAGCTTGGAAATACTACTCGTCTGAATCGAGCTACTTTCTCGAGCATTACGAAGTTGTACCTGGAGGGCAGAAGCCTTAGCCAAGGAATTCCTTTGGGCCGCATCATGAACGCCTATCTGCGCCTTCAACGCATCACATTCGGAATTTACATGCCTGACTTTGCCCCAAGGCGTTCCAACGCTTCCCTTTTTCTCTGCTGCTGAAGCACCGAAACATTAGTTCTCAAAAGCAGGAAAGAAAGAACGTACTCCCTCAGGATAAGGATTACCTGATGCTCGAGATTGCCTTCGTAGCTTCGAATTCGATGCATCTCTGATCGAAGATGTATCAACTCTTTTGTTTTCTTATTGCAAAGAAGCCTGAGAGATTTCTCCTTTCCCGAAGCTTCCCGCAACTTGGTCTCATAGTGGAGAAGCTCGAACTTGAGCTTGTCAAAGGACTATGAAAAAAGAAGCTTCAGTTCAAAAGATGAAAATACGAAGCTGAGAACCCGAAAAAATCAACCAAAACTCACCACGGAACAGAGCCACTGAACCTCCTGAAAAGTTGAGTGTGCGTCTACTGTCCTGGTCCCATCAGCCCCAGTTGAACCACTCTCCATGGGGATATGATCGCTCGAGACCCAACTTGATTTAGGCGGCCCTTGTCCTCAAGTGTCCCTCGAAGTACCTTCGAGGGGGAAGAAGACGGTGGTAAGAGACTCTTGCTCTTTCCCTCTCGTGGAACCTCTCCCTCGAGGTTAGAGGTCTCAGGTCTAGCAGGATCTGCAACCTCGGGAAGCTGATATCCAAGGAATAACCAACTCATATAAAGTCCTCCTTAACGGTGGCATCTCGTTTGTGTCTCCGGGCAGGCCCCACCTTATTGATAATGTCCTCATCCATTGAGGACCTTTTCCACTTATTATCCTCCGTCGACTCCGAAGTTGACGGTCCTTCCCCCTTCTCGAGGGATAACAGTCTCATCTCCGAGAACCTGCCAACACCTGCGGTGGAGAAGTTAGTACGTATAAAAGAAACCATTCCTCAAAAGGCAATCACATGGATCATACCGTGGTGCTTTGCTTCCCATCTGCCTTTTGACAGATCTCGCCACTTGCGTTCATCATAGGTCGAGGAAGCTTCCAGCCTCCGAGTCCAGTCTGCAAGATCGGGGATCTCTTACGGCATCCACGGGACCACTGAGAAAGAGAAAAAGAAACATTCTTATAAATCATCAAGAGAAAAGGGCACTGAGGTACGGCGTAGTACTTACGTTTGAAGTTCCATTTTCGGGGAACGGAAGGAACTCCGCAGGAATGATGTCAACGGTCTTCACTCGGACAAATCGACTCATCCATCCTCGATTCTGGTCCTCGTCTTCACTGGCAATAAATGGCTTGGTGGATCAGCATCGTAACGCAATCAGGCCTCGACAACGCAGACGCCGATATAAGCCCTTTGGGCATATTTGAAGTGGAAAGGTCGAACCAATAGCGGTTTGTGGGCTTCTCGAGAATCGTGCTGACAGCGACCTCTGCGCAGCCTTTATGTCACGTCATTTAATGCTCTGATGAGGCTGAGATCATAATAGTGATATCGAAGAGACAAGAATTCAAGACCGTTTCTTATCACTTCATTCTAAGAAATGCGGGGACTATATGTATACGGCTAAAATCGGAGAGTCCGGTTTTATGATCACTATAGAATTCCGTAGCCCGTCTTAAGAGGGCTCGAGGCACAATTCGAGGTTCGACACCGAGGAAGCATATCGAGGATCCCCCACACTCGACCTCAGAGTGGTATAAATTGGAGACCATCATAAAAAAGCGGAAAATTCCCAAAAGGCACGTTGTTAAAGCTGACCAAGTATGCAAGAATAGTACAAGTTCGTACTGTGGTATTAAATGGTTGTACCGGCTATTTATCTGTGAAATAATTACACATGTACTATGTTGGGATTCTCCCTCCTATATAAAGGGGACCCTTGTCATTTTTTAACACAAATGATATTCAATACAAGAACAAGAACATTCTCTGCTCTCTAACTCAAACATTCTCTACAATCGTTCCATTGATTTATTGTCTTTCATTTATTGTGTTTATTAAATTCTTCTTCATTTATCGTTCATTATTGATTATAAAAAGGCCATCGTCGAGGCCTTCATTACTGTTGTGTCCTCCCCAAACGCCCTCTGTCAAGATCTCGAGCTCGACCTCGAGGCCTATTTCTACCAAGCTCGAGACCCCGTCTCTCACCTGCTCGGTTTGCACAATCTCATTATCTTTTGCTCTTATCTCATTTTCTTACCTCTTACTTAGAATCTATTTCCTAAACAACTGGTATTGAAATAGATCACATATTTTTAGAACCACAAAATCAAATTTAATTGTAATTACCATTTTCAAGGTAAACACATAGTTCGAGAGAATATGTCTAGTAAATTGTGGTAGTTGCTCGAGAGAGAATTACGACACCCGAAGTACTCAGATCGATAGAGAATACTTAGGCGAAATTATAGAAGACGTAACGGGAAGGATTCCGACAATTGGGGAAATCATAACTCTAGACCTCCTTAATCTTTTCTCCAACCTTTAGTATCCCTAGTTGTTAATTTACTACTTTAATTTGTTAGTTAATTAGTTAAATATAAGAATCTTAATATTTATAATTTTGGAATTGTTTGAGCTTATTTTCTTAGTAATAATTAACAGTTATAGCTAAATCTTAGTTCTCTGTGAGATTCGACTCTGAACTTTTAGACCGAATTATATTTACAGCGACTGCTTATTTTTTTTTAGGAATAGAGTTGGGCGTGTCACAAGTCAAGATGAAGGTGGGAGAGGACGTTAAAAGAAAGGAAGAGAGGCAAATTTTCTTAAATACATAATATAAATGAAGAGATCTGCACATATTGAATAAATATAAGATTGATGAAAGTTGAAAGGTAATTATGCATGATTGCAGTTCAGGAAAAGAAAATAGTAGTTCGACATGAACATATATGTTCAAATGTCGCCAGCATTGATAAAAGTTGGAAAGGGAAAATTTTCTAGGCTCAGTTTAGATGGCCTTATTATTTCCTCAAATCCATAGTATATGCCTATATGGTTCCATATTTCTACTTCAAAGTTTGAAATGAAATATATGAAAATGGTTCAACCTATTACGCCTCGTAAATTTAAACTGAATTATTTTCTAGGAGCTATTTAATTTGAGCTAATGCGGCATATTGTAACCAACGAAGAAAAATGTATGACAGCAATTCAACATTTAACATTATCCATTTAATTAATTTGGCCGGTTGATTTATCTTGATCCTTTCCAATTAAAAAAAGCAAACCATTGGTAGGTTATTTTTGTATTAAGAGAGAATCTTGGCTTAATTTTTCGTGTGATTGTAATTTGTTGCCAACAGTCAACACAACACTGTGAAAAAATTGTTTTAAATTGGTTTGGTGTGGAAAACATCCAGGAATTACAATCTATATATTTATCCATACACCATTTGCTTAGTTTTTTTTAAGCTTCTAGAACACTTTTCTGAACCAAAGGCCCCTTAAATATACACAATTTTTTTTGTTTCAGATGAAAAAAATTAAGCTTGCTCTTTGTTCTTGATCCTGCCCAATGCTTTAGAACTCATTTTTTTAACAATAAGAGAAAAAGGGATATTGGTTACTTTGTTTTTAAAAAAAATAGAAACTAAGTTCAACAATTAATTTAACCATTTTCATCAAACCACTTAAAGGGAAAGTAAAAAGAGAAAAGACCATAATATGCAATGAAAAAGCTCATTCATTTTCCACAATTAACCTAGTGATATCACAAACAAGAAAAGGATGATTCAGGTCAATGATTAGTCACTTTCGCTGATGTATTTAGCTCAGAGAAAAAGGAGAAATTTGATACGTGACGGAGCAAGAAATCCATATATACTAGAATGTCAAATCCAGGACTAGAGCTTGTGACTTCGAGCAAAATTTTTGAACTCACTCGACAGTTTAGCTCAAGTCTTACTTTATATAAAAAGAATTCAACAATTTATATACACCATTCGTTTTAATTTATGTGAACGTGTTTGACTGAGTACGGAATTTAAGAAAAAAATAAGAGTTTTAGAATCCGTGGTCCTAAATAAGTTAAACAGGGTCCCGGAATATTTGCGTGGTTATAAAAACTTCTCATTAATGATAGAATTGTAAATATAAGCTAAATTATTTTCAAATTTATAATGGGGTCATTCTTTTTGGAACGGACCAAAACGGAAATATGTTCACATAAACTGAAATGAATGGAGTATTAATCAAAAAACTATTTTTTGTCATATATAAACATTATAATTTTTCGGCAAAAAAATAATCAATCGAATCCCTTGGCTCATTGAGTGAAGAGGAAACTGGGAAAAGGATGCGTACGAGAGTATGCAGACTTTATAAACTTAAGGAAGCAATGGCTTTAATTTAGGCATTACGCTTCAACTTGGAATCATCACAATGGATTAAAAGAAGGGAAGAGGGGCCGGGAGAGAAGGAGTCTTTAATTTTTTGGGTAAAATAAAGTATAATGGAATTAATTAATTAATAGAATCACAGTTAGCGGGTAGCTTCTTTCATCAAAGATTGGACAAAATAAAAAGAATCACCTTTTGTCTCCACTAAATTTTGAACATAAAATATAATAATATTCGTTTTATTGATCACTAGTCAACACTCGAATAACATGAAAGTACCATTATTTAATTTCACTTCAACAATAATATCTTAGTTCATATTAATGCGATGGATGCTATTTTTTGAATTGAAGTACAAACAAATATACTAATACGTGTTATAAAGCGTTTAGAACTAATAAATTGATTTTTTATTACTAAAAGAAAATATTTCAAAACTACACATACTTCGCATTTTGACTCTATCAGGCATGTTCTACTGTAATCATCTACTATTATAATAAAGTATTATTTCTTGTCATAGATTGGAACCTTGTACGGTCTCCAAACATCTAAATGGAGAAGTTGGAAAACAACAGTTGAATTTGAAACACTAGTTGGAAATTGCAGCCTATGCAACTTCTCAATCCAGAAATTCATGATCATGCTCCAGCTACTATAGGGACTAATCCCATGAACATTGAGTCAGAAGAAGTAGAATCAACATCTACAATACTAGAGCAAGTGGACCAAGTGAACACTCAAAGATCCAGCACTAGCAGAGATCACAGAGGAGAACTCTACTCCTTAATTAGAACATGAACCAACTGCAAACTTACCAACATAAAATGCTCTAAGAGAGCCCAGAAAGACAGCCCACGTTACAACAATGAAAAGTCTTAATTGATTTTAGATCGAGCGAGCTTACATTATTAGAGATTTATATTAAGGCAAACCTATGGTACCAATTGCATGCATGTGACTTCTTTTGGGAGAGTGAGCAACTTTCTTTGATATATGTGTGTCCTTAAATATATTTGATTTGAATGTGTGGATTCAACTTACTCTCTTGTTCTTGTTGTGAGGGCACATGGTTTCACGAGGTATAGGTAACGTTATTAGACTTCTCTATGATGTTGGGTGTTCAAGCCATGAGAACATTGTAACATTGAGTCTGTATTTCAGGTTAGGATTGTTGTGAGCATGATGTCTTTGTTTGAATATTTTTGAAGAATGGCATAAGCAAAGGGAAGTGTATGTGATTGCATATGCTAGAGTTTAATTGCCGCTATCAACCATGGTCACTGGTTTAGAGTGCTCAAAGATAGAGTAATTTGTTGGTTCATTCGAGGACGAGAAACGTTTAAGTGTGGGTGTTGATATTCGACTTAAAGTATGTGTATTTATATGCAAGTCGCCTCGTATTTTACTCGTATTTCGTGGAATTTGGATGTGTAACGTAATGATTTATTCTAATTCGTAGCATTTTTATGTGTAGGAGGCACCCGGAAGCAATGTGGGACGAAAGTGCACGATTTGAAGCAAAAAGGAAACAAAACGAAAAATGGACCAGTGTAGCGCCCTGGGTAGCGCCCCACGCTACTCGTGGCACAATTTACAGATGCAAAATTCTTCCAGCGCCAGGGCGAGCGCCCCATGCTACCCTAGGCGCTGGGTGACAAAAAGTTTCCTACTTCTCGCGGGACAAGGTTATTTCGGCCCTACACACCCCAACTCGTATAAAAGAGGTTCTAAAACTATTTTGGAGGGGGTTGGACGTTTTTTAGAGTAACTTTTAATCAAGGGAGAGCACAGAGCCACCGTGGAGGCCGGGTTTCTTCTTTTCTTCCACCAAACTTTGTAATTTTTATGTTTCTTTGTATAATTTGTTGTTTTGCTACCATGTCTATGTGGAGCTAAACTTCACGTCTCGGGTTGTGGTTCTTTCATGACTATTATTATTCAAATATTGATTTTAATTTCTTAGTTTATCGTATTGGTTTATATATTCCATCATGCGCCTAATTATTTGATTTCTTGATCACCAATTAAATATTATCTATGAATCTATAGTTGAACTCGAAAGTGAGAATTTTAGATTGCATATAGGATTGAGTAGAGCAAGTTCTTGAACCCAGGCATCGGGAAATAGATTCGCGGTTAGGATAGACATATGCTAATTGCCTTGCTTGGTTATTGTACAGGAATTATAAATGCATTCTCATTGATTCTAACTCTATGGACATATAGGCGTTAAGTTAGCTTGAATAGGCGAGTAAGAACTCGGTAGATTTATGAGCAATATTAACCCCATCAACTAATAAACCGGATAAATTAATTAGTCAATTCAATTGATGAATACAATAGGATTGTTAGATAGCCCATAACCCTAGATCGTTTTCATCGTATTGATAACATAAAAATCTGTTATTCTTTTGTTCAAAGTTCACTATTTGTTTTTCTTTAATTTGATTAGTTTAGAATCATATACTTCTAGTTTTGAATCTTATTTAGATAATTAGGATAGTCTGGTTTAGTTAAAAGTTAATCACAAGTCCTCGTGGGCTCGACATCTAACTTTTAGTTACTTTATTACTTGACGACCACGTATATTTGCTTGTGCGTTTGACCGCAACAAATGGAATAGGAGATACAAGCTTTAGAAGATAATCATACTTGAGATATTGGAGACCTTTCTGTTGGGAAACAAGCCATTATATTGGCTCAAAGTGGGTATACAAAATAAAGTACAAAGTCGAAGGGGAGGTTGACAGGTTTAAGGCATGATTGATAGCTAAAAGTTACACACAACAAGCTGGTTTGGATTACAATGACACGTTTTTGCTTGTAGCTAAAATGGTTACTGTGAGAACAGTTATCAGTGTTGCTGCCTCTAAGAGTTGCCCACTGTTTCAAATGGATGTCAATAATGTCTTTCTACAAGGTGATCTCACTAAAGAAGTTTACATGGACTTACCACCGGAAATTTCAGAAACAAGGACAGTATAAGGCATACAGGTTGTTAAAATCCCTCTATAGCTTAAAATATGCCTCGAGACAATGGAACATTAAGCTCACAAGTACTTTACTACAAGATGGATATTATCAAAGTTCATATGATTTTTCATTGTTTACCAAGAAATGTGACAAGGACATTGTGATCATCTTGGTATATGTTGACGATCAGTTGATCACTGGGAATTCTCACAGTATGATTGCAGAAGTAAAGAGGACCCTTCATCACAATTTCAAAATGAAGGATTTGGGGAACTCGTGTATTTCCTTGGAATAGAGGTCTTGAGATCAGAAGGAGGAATTGTATTGAATCAGAGAAAATATGCCGTGGAACTTATTTAAGAGGCAGGTCTGAGTAGCTGCAGGCCGTTGCAACTCTAATGGAACTGAACCATAAGCTGACTACTGTGAACTATGATAATCATGTTGGGAGCATTGGAGATAAACTACTAGAGGATGCTGAAAGTTACCAAAAACTAATAAGGAAGCTGCTATATTTAACCATCACAAGATTGGACATAAGCTTTGTTGTACAAGTATTGAGTCATTTTATGCAGAACCCCAAGCAACCCCACTTAGATGCATCCTTAAGGATGGTGAAATACATCAAGGGATCCCTAGGTTTAGGTGTGCTGTTGAAGAAAGGTGAAGCAAACAACTTGACAGTATTTTGTGATTTAGATTGGGCAGCCTGCCCAAATACCAGAAGATCAACTACATGATATGTTGTCAAACTAGGAGATTCCTTACTATCCTTGAAATCCAAGAAATAACAAACAATCAGCAGAAGCAGAATATAGGAGCATGGCAGCAGTAAACGCAGAGCCAATTTGGATGGTTGGATTGCTAAAAGAACTGGGGAAAAATGTGATCAAGCCAGTGCATATATACTGTGACAGTAAAGCTGCTTTACAAAGAGCAGTCAATCTTATATTCTATGAGAGAACCAATCATATAAAAATTGATTATCATTTTGTGCGGGAAAAGAGCAAGGCATGACTTACTACTACTGAGTATATATCCACAAAACAACAGTTAGTAGATTTGATGACCAAAGGCTTGGGAGCTGCTCAGCATCACTTGCTACTGTCCAAGCTTGGAGTGTTAGATGTCTTCCACTCTCAAGCATGAGGAGGAGTACTGAAGAGCAAGAATGATAGACTTGTGTAGTTGGGGGTCAATTAGCAATTAGGAAAGTTGTGAGGGACTAGTTAGTTAACACTAAAATAAAAACTGGAATTAGTTACGAACTTTGTCACTATATCGCTCGTAGCTAGCAGAATATCTTGATAATATGTCGCTAATCCATCACTAAATGACAATAACAACGGATTTTTGTTTTTAGCTACATTATTTATTTGTCACTAAAACCTGATTTTTTAGTAGTGTAAGTCGGTTACTTAACAGCGCAAAATTTGTTATAAGAACACCATTAAAACCTAACTGTAACCAACACATTTATCTTTGTTCTCTCTTCTGATTGTAAATTGTTGTCCTCCATATCAATGAAACTTGTTTCTTCTGTATGTTCCCTGATCTGATTAGCTAGGAATTCTACAAATTAACATAAGGACTCATCAGTTACTGCAATATGCAATCAATATCCAAAGCCATGACACCCTCAATTATACGCCACTGTGATGTTGAAATAACAAATTGAACACCCCATCAATTTGATTAATTACATGAATTCTAAAAGGGAGAATTTTAATGCATTTATGTTTTTTTCAAAGAAAAGAAGGTGAAGAAGAGGTTGAAAACCGGCCATCCTTTGACCAATTAAAACTGGGTAAAGTGAACAAAGAATTGATTGGTTTTGGTGGGTCACATAAAGTGATGACAGAATATGCTTTAATTGTTCTTTTGGAAGTATTAATAATATCATGAAAAACAAGTATTAATAATATCAGGAATGTAAATTTCCACTTTTTTTATGGGGCCATATGGTCCCTATAATTGACACATTCGAATAACATAATAATTGTTGAAATGATTTATTACAAGACCTACGAATTGATGGATCTTTGGGACCTTTCTCCACTAGGATTCCTCACGTATATTTTATGAAAATGTTTCAAATAAGTCCAACTTACTGATATTTGGCCATTAATCATATATTTATTAAAATTAATCAAGCACATAATAAAATTAAAAATTTAAATAAATAAGTTTTTTTTTGTCCAAGAATCACACCCAAAGATCTCATTCCATATTTTTAAGCGTGATTAGCAACATTAATGCAAGACGGAAAGAAAATTACATGGACAAGAAAGCAAATAAGGTGATAAAATACAAAAAAATATATACACAAGATTCTAAAAATCTAAGCAAAAAAAGATTTTCTTTCAATAGGTATGGTTGAAAATCATTGAAAGTACATAGATGAGCCAGTATACAAAATTTGAGGAAGATTGAAGATGATTTGGACTGTTTTGGTATCAAGATTCGTGGTTAAAATCATATTCAGAAAAAAAAATTTGCGACACATGTACCAAACATGTATCACGCATGTATCTCACACACAAGTATACATGTGATACACATTTGATTCAAATATGATACATATGTGATACACATATCAACTTTTTTCATGTTCGTCTTGTACTTCGAATTTTTAATTCAAACCACCTCAAAACTCCAACAAATCATCCAAAACTGAAAATTCAAGCTCCTTAAGATGTACCCAATCTATTCTAATAACACTCACTCAAAAAAAAGTAAAATTTTGACCATGTTTGGCTACAAATAGATAATTGACTAATATTGATAATATTTAGCTAATATTAATAAAATATTTTATGAGTTGACCAATTTAAAATTATAAGTTACTTATAAATAGACATAACTGATAATTTCCCATATCTTTTTCTAAAATGCAAAAAACAAGGAAACGCCATTATTATTGTTTACCAAATCCATTGGAAGGTAGAATTTGAATAAATCAAAGTAAATGGAGGTGATATGATATTTTCTAAAAATCATTGCAAAACTTGCCTCCTCTATGTCACTACAAGATGTTGACTTATCAAAGCTTTTAATCTTGGCGTCTCTCCCCTTAGGCATTAGCTATCTAAAAAGTTTACAAACAGTCCCAAACTAATGACCTTGTATTGTGCCCTCGTGATGTTTGTTTTTAAGAATTTTTCTGAAAATATTGAGGACTTCTTTCGAAAGTATTTTTAAAAAACAAATTATTACAATGGAAGTAAGGAAGAAATGTGTTCGGATAGTTGTAGTCTTCCTTTTTTTTTAAAAAAAATAAGTTGGACTCCAGTTGTTATAATCAAATAGCCCGTATACCTCCATCTACTCAAAAAGAATTAAGAGGGTCAAAGTATGATTGTTAAACCTTTTTATTTATTGGTTTCAGTTCAGACATTGTTTTCTCAACATTTTACAGATTTATATAATTAAAGGTAGAGAAAAGTACTATAACTTGCAACATTATATTACTAAGTGTTTACCCTAAAAATCGAGTAACAATTAAACTTATATTGTGGTTTTAAAGATACGTGATTTAATTCAATATCAATTGATAAATAATGAATTAAGTATGTAAATTGGACAATAAAATAAATCAAACCAGTCTGCAAGCAATGCCTTGACCTCGATTCGAGATGGTCTCGAGGTTAAATAATAAGAACAATAAAGAATGGAACAAACAGTGATGAACAGTGAGTAAAACAAAGAGAGCAGCAGAAGTATATATTCTTATCAGTGAATAGTGAATATAATGCCTTTACAAATGAATGAGATCCCTATTTATATAATAGAGGAATCCTAAATAAGGTACAATTCTAATAACGGAAGTAAATCCCATGATTGGCAGCAATAACCGCTTCGATTTGATCTGTTCCGGGATTTCCTCCATGATCTTCGACATGTTCCTGATATCTTGACATTTCGTTGTTACTCCTTACTCGAAGTCAGTCATGCTTGGTCTCGATTGTTGTTGGCCTCGATCACAATGAACACTTCGATCTCCAGGTTCGATGTTCTTATCTTCGAGCTTCGAGCCTGATCTATTACGGAGCTACCTTCGAGGTAACTCCCCTATCAATGAATTGGGTATGCTCGATTTTGACCATATACAGATAGTCCCTTCGTTTTTAGAGTGTAACGAGAAGAAACGAACTTGAGACTCCGATTTAATACCTCGATCAATCATTACGTCAATCTTGTGACGTAAGCGACATAAGTGATTGAAGCTTCACGTCTGCACAGTTCCCAAGGTCATTAATTAGTGTCAGCCGTCCACTAGTGCTCTTAAACCGTCGAAATGGCCATTATAAATAGATCACCTTCATAATCTTCTCAAACTTTACTTTCAGAAATTCCTCTAATCTCCTAAAGCTCCTTTATCCTCTTCAAGTTCACCATCTTTGCCAGTTTCCGTTTGTCAATCCCTATTAAAACACAAATTCCGCCTTCTTCTTTCTTAAACCTCACAGAGCAATGGCAAAAACATCAAAGATTGTTCCTCAAAAAGAAACAGCCTCCTCATCGCGGCCGGCTGGTGACAAAACGCCGGTGGAGCCGCGAATTGAAGAGTGCACTCCCGGGCCATGCAAACTCACTTCCGACATCAAATTCGACAAACCCTCTTCGGTTCCTGGCCGATGTGAACTCATGTCTAGATATATATGTTCGATATCCGAAGGCGATCTCGAGAGGGTGGAAAAATACTGCCACTAGGAGAATAAAGAAGTGGTGATTCCTACCCCCGAGGAGGACATCACCACTCATGTGAAAGGGTTCTTAAGCGTGTATACCTACCCTTTCACACTAGGCCCCGTCGATCCCGTAATACTCGACTTTTGCCGCCAATACCTGGTAACCCTATGCCAGATCTACCCCTCTTTTTGGCGCATTGTCATTTTGCTCGGATTCTTCACGAGCAAGCTCGAGGAGATGTTTTTCAACCTCGATCATCTCATTAGACTATACAACTGTCTTTATCGGGGAGGACTGATAAAGCTTCAGCGCCGAGCTGCGAAGGTGCTATTCTCGAGCATAGACGAGGACAAGGATCGAGGATGGATGGGCCGGTTTTTTCGAGTTAGGACCTTTGACTTAATCCCTGCCTAGAAGATGTCATTCCCCAAAGAATGGAACATGAAGCGTAAGTGGAACCTCACCGATAACGTTTGATTACTTGTTAGGCTTCCTTTACCTCTTCTCATCTGTAGTCCTCTTTATGGTGCAGCTTCCGCTAGTTTCCTAGTGCAGTCCCGAACCTTACAGGTTGGGTTCGACAACTGGCCTCAACCTCTTCGTATGCTGAGCACTCGTGGAGCGATTTGGCCAAGGGTCGATAGGAGGACAGAAATCATGGTAAGTTCCTTTGCCTGTGTTTGACATTTTTCCTGTAAAATAGTCTTTTAAACTTGATTTCTTCTCATACAGGTCTCGGCGACAATGTCGCCATGAGGCCGCCTCCACCCGGGGAAGAGGAGGTCCCGAAGCCGACTAAATAAAAGAAGAGGAGGAGTGCCTCGTCTCCTGATACTCCGAAGCCTAAGAAGAGCAAGGCTCGAAATTCAAAGATCGATCTCGTTGTTCTTTCTGCTGATACAGTCCAACAAATACGGGAGGAAGACGAGGAGGGAGAGGATGTCGATTGCTTGCTGGTGGTTCGAAAGAGGGGAAGAATTGAAGCTTCGAAAACTGCTGACCCGGTGTCGGTCGAGGAGGTTCAGCCATGGACCGAGGTGATCTCGGAGGAAGGTCCGAGCAAAATCCCCGAATCTTCGGGTGTTGATGGTGCCTCCTGCCGTGATGAACAACCGGCGGGTGTTCCTGAAGGGTCTGGTTCTGAGGCCCTTCAAAGAGAAGAGAATGCCCCAAGTGACTTGCTTGGGGCAATTAACATTGATGACTCGCCACCTGACCCCACATTCTCTTAAGGGCAGTTTCAGGATGTCCGATCCATGGGGACCCCCTATGTAGAGACGACCCCCGAAGAGGATGATATATTTCGCAACTGCTTCGGGGTGGGGGGGGGTTGATGATGTTCCCGACCTGGATGCATCACTCATTTTTTATGAGGCTTAGCGGCTTCTGAAAAAAATAAGTTTTAGCCCATGTTATCATGTTTGCGTTTATTCTTATTTCTCTAAGTCTGATTTCCTTCCTTTATGTACAAGCTATAGCGCTCCATCGAGAAGTGTCTTTCAAATACTGGGCTAAGCAGACCCGATGTGAGGTTGAACTCAAAAAGCTTAGGAGGAGAGAGACGCCCTGAAAATCCTCTATGTGCAAAAAGAGGAGGATATCCGGAGCCTTCGAGTCGAATTGACTAGAGTCCATCAAGATCAGACCGAGCTCGTCGAACAGGTAATGTAAAATATTGGGAGCTTTTTTATGTATTAACTTTGATATTGATGACTAACACTTTGAACCTGCAGGCTCAACAGAAGGCTGAATTGATTTAGCAGCTTCGTGAGGAGGATAAGACAAAGAAAGCGGAGACTTTGGGGTGGAAGCAGAACATGGACCGCCTGGCCTCAGAGAAAGATGTGGTTCGGACCCAACTGTCTTTGGTTGAGCGTCATCTCCAAAATGTGAAGGAGGAGATCTTGGTCCGAGCCAAGAAGATCGAAGAGCTCGAGGCTCGGTTGGACGGTGAGCTTTCAAGGGCCACATCTCAGGCGGAGGCGCTCATGGCCTCTTACCGAGCTGATGCCGAAGCTGCTAACACTCGGGCAAAGGAGATTTCTGTTACTGCTGAGGTTAAATTATCCTGCATCGTCGAGCATGCTAGGCACCAATCTCGGAGAGAGACTCTTGAGGAGGTACATGCTCATGGCTTCGACCTCATGCTGATATTGAGAATGCAAAGGCGATGGAGGTCGAGGTTGAAGCTTTGATTTTCAATGATGAAGACTCCGCGAGTCGATCCGAGAGCGTAGGAGATGAGGATAAAGCTTCCAAAGAAGCGGCTCCCGAGGAGGACTTGGCACTTAGGATTTTTTTCCTTCTTTTTTGCTTTTGGATTTTTTGTGTAAGACCCTGTGTGGTCTTTGTAAATACTCTGCTTATATGAAAGATTCCCTTTCTTCCCGTTTTGTCTCTGATTTTTCATTTATGATAAATTTTGTTTTGCCTTTGCCTTGTGAAAATTTTGTTGCTGCAATTTCTATAATCGAGCGAGCACTAGCTCGAACTTAGAGTAGAACAAACCCTTAGGTTTTTTAGTTAAGTGAGGGTGAGTCCCCGATCTCAACAATATGTCCAGGATTTTGATTTCGGATGGCTTAATCAAGCCATAATTGCACTGCTTTTATAATCGAGTTCGAGTAAGTTTTGAACTCATAATAACATACCCCTTAAGGTTTTAGATCAAATAATGATGAATCCTCGAGCTATATTCAAGTCAGTTTTATGTGAGCTCGGATAGTGGAACCCTTAGGTTCGAATTGAGTGAGAACAAGATCTCAAACTCTAAGTGTATTGGCCTTTAGGCTCTTTAGATTGAGCCGATATGGCCTCTAAAAGATGGCTATTATTTCCCCTTTTCGGCTTAAAAAACTTAGTAAAAAATTCTTTATGCCTTAGCATGTATTTTTTAGCCATTGGGTTTTTTGAGGGTTCAATGTCGATTGAAACCCCTTTTATTTTTGTGCATTAGCACGATAATTTTATACCTCTTAGGGTTTTTCGAGGGCTGATTTTATTGGATCTCTTTTGATTATTTTCCGAGGGTAGCCTTTTTTAACCGATTTTTCAAAGAATTCGAAGGCCTATTTTTATTGCGGGATTCAGACGTCTCCGAGCCGCATTAGTATGGTCATAGACTTTGGGTATGCCGCTTGGACTTATTTTCCAATAACACTTCGAACTTGTTCAAAATGTTAGTCCCTGAGAATGATGGTCTTGGCCTATAAATCGAGGGGTGCCTTTTTGAGGTCTTATGAATTTGATTTAGGTAACTCGAATATGTCGATTGTCGGCGGCAGTCCCCGAGTGTTCGAGGCATATTTGAACTTGGCCCTCAAGCCATTTCTCATACAATTATAAATATTGGAGCTCCTATAGTAGAAAATTTTCTTTGAGACACAAGATATTTGATACAGAAAGAATGCTTCTTTGAATAATTTATACATGCGTACATGTTTTGCCATCGGGGCTCAACTAATCTATATGGACACGGTTCATTCGACTGTTTGTCCCATTACAAAGTTTTTCTATCGAGACCCTTCAACACGAAGTACTTTTCTCAAAAATATAACCTCCGAGGGTGATGCCCCCCAGTATTCGAGGTTGATTGTAAAGAAGCCTTGGATACTGTTGAATTGTCCTCAGGTAGTACATAACTGTTTCCTCATTAAAAACCTCATCGGAAAAACTCATTTGAGATAAAAACTGATCTAAGGGAAAAAGAGTGCAATGCGAGTTAAAACCTGAGATCTCGATGTCTTTGGTCGAACACCTGCATTAAGTTAGAATCGAATATATAAATGAAAGAAGGAAGAAAGTCATATCTTAGCAATAATATCGTTTGAGAAGGGATATGTTCCAATTGTTTGGCAGTGGTTCGCCGTCCATCATTCTGAGCTTATAAGATCCTTTTCCGACTATGTTGAGGACTCGGTAGGGTCCTTCCCAATTCGAGCCGAGCTTACCTTTATTAGGATCTCGAGTGTTGATATTGACTTCCTTTAGGACTAAGTCCCCAACTCTGAAGTAGCAAAGGTTGGTTCTCTTATTGTAGTATCTTTTGATTCGTTGCTTTTTCTGCAGCCATTTGAACGAGTGCAGCTTCTCTTTTTTCATCTAATAATTCAAGGATAGTACTCATAGCCTCGTGATTTGATTCTTCCGTAGTATGTCGAAACGTGGCACTGGGCTCCCCGACTTCGACTGGAATCAAGGCCCCGGAGCCATATACTAGGGAAAATGGAGTTGCCCCTGTACTGGACTTCGATACTGTTCGATATGCCTAGAGGACTTCGAGTAGAATTTCTCTCTATTTCCCTTTAGCGTCGTTCAACCTTTTCTTTAGGTTTTGGATGATAGTCTTGTTCGTCGATTCGGCCTATCCGTTCCCACTAGGATGGTACGGCGTTGACAATATCCTTTTTATCTTATGGTCTTCGAGGAATTTTGTCCTGCCGATAAATTATTTTCCACTGTCGCACACTATTTTGGCAGGTATCCCGAATCGACATACAATGTGATCCCAGACGAAGTCTATAACCTCTTTCTCTCTGACTTTCTCGAAAGCCTGTACTTTAATCCATTTAGAGAAATAGTCAGCCATAAATAAAATGAACTTAGCTTTACCAGGGGCCGATGGCAGAGGGTCGACGATGCCCCTCCCCTATTTCATGAATGGCCATGGGGATAAGACCGAATGAAGTTGTTCTCCGGGCTGGTGGATCATCGGTGCAAACCTTTGACACTTATCACATTTTCGAACAAACTCCTTAGGGTCTTTTTCCATGTTATCCCAGAGTATCCCGCTCTAATGACTTTGTGAATCAGTGATTCGGCGCCGGAGTGGTTCCCACAAGTGCCTTCATGGACCTCACGTAGAATATAATCGGGTTCCCCTGGTCCCAAACATACTTCCAATGGTCCGTCGAATGTTCTATTGTATAATGTTCCATCTTCAGCCAACGTGAATCGGGCAGTTTTGGTTCATAGGGCCCTCGATTTTTTAGAGTCCGATGGGAGATTTTAGTTTTTCAAGTATTCAATATATTTATTCCTCCAATCCTAGGTTAAGCTCGTAGAATTTATCTCAGCATGGACTTCCTCGATCACAGACCTCGAGAGTTGAACGACAATCCAAGAGTTGATCTCATCCTCCTCGACCGATGACTCCAAATTTGCAAGCGCATCGGCCTCAATGTTTTGTTCTCGAGGTACATGCTGTAAAGTCCATTCCGTGAAACGATGTAAAGTTACCTGCAACTTGTCTAAATATATTTGCATTCTATCCTCTCAAACTTCGAAGGTTTTATTTACTTGGTTAACCACCAGTAAATAGTCGAACTTAGCTTCAATGACTTCTGCTCCCAAGCTTTTAGCTGGCTCGAGACCTGCAATCATGGCCTCGTACTCGGCCTCATTGTTAGTCAACCTATAAGTTTTGATAGATTTCCTAATAGTGCTACCCGTGGGTGGCTTCAAAACGATGCCTAGCCCGGACCCCTTCACATTTGAAGCACCGTCTGTGAAAATGGTCCATACCCCGATGATGTACCCAATTTTAATAAGAGCTCCTTTTCAACTTAGGGTACGAGGGTTGGCGCAAAATCGGCCACGAAGTCTACTAAAATTTGAGAATTGATCATTTTTCGGGGTTGATATTCGATATCGTGCAAAATATTACAAAGTGGGTAAATAGTTAATATGCATATGGGGTGACATTAAAAGTATGGTTTTAACTTTCTATAGGCGCTTATCAGTGCAAGTGCCAATTTCTCTTAGTGTGGATATCTAGTTTCTGCTTCTCCTAAAGTTCGACTTATGTAATAAACAGGGAATTGCGTACCTTCCTTTTCTCGAACTAGGACACCACTTACCGCAATTTCTAATACTGCCAAGTACAAGTAAATTTTCTCATCTGCTTTCGCAGTGTGAAGCAGTGGTGGGATCGATAGGTATCGCTTCAATTCCTCTAATGTTTGTTGGCATTCCGGGGTCCAAGCGAAATCGTTCTTCGTTTTTAGTAGAGAGAAAAATATATGGCTTTGATCTGATGACCTTGAGATGAATCGGCCTAAGACTGCTATCCGTCCAGTCAGCCTTTGCACAACTTTTACACTGTCCACGACGGTGATGTCTTCGATGGCCTTGATTTTATCGGGGTTGATCTCGATCCCCCGATTCGACACCATGAAGCCCAGGAACTTGCCCGAACCAACCTCGAAAGCACATTTTTCGGGGTTGAACTTCATGTTATATTTCCTTAAGATCTTGAGCATATCCTGTAAATGAGCCAAATGGTCCTCTGCGCGCAGGGACTTAACTAGGATGTAATCAATATAAACTTTCATTGACTTACCTATTTGTTCTTCGAACATTTTATTTACTAAGCGTTGGTAAGTAGCTCCTGCATTTTAGCCTGAAGGGCATTACATTATAATAGTATGTTCCATTCTTGGTGATAAATGAAGTCTTTTCTTGGTGTTCCAGGTTCATCTGAATTTAATTGTACCCGGAATAGGCATCGAGAAAAGTAAGGATCTTGTGGCCGGTCATGGCGTCGATCATGCGATCGATGTTAGGCAGTGGAAAAGAATCTTTGGGACATGCTTTGTTTAAGTCTTTATAGTACGCACATTCTAAGTTTGTTCCCTATTTTAAGGACTACGACTACATTGGCTAACCATTCGGGATATTTTACCTGCCGAATGGACCCTATGTTGAGAAGTTTGGTTACCTCGTCCTTTATGAATATGTGCTTCACCTCAGACTAGGGTCTTCTATTTTGCTTCACCGGTCTGAACTTAGGATCCAGGCTTAATCGATGCGTTGTAATCTCGGGTGGGATCCCTGTCATGTCTAAATGGGACCACAAAAAATAATCTATGTTATCAATAAGAAATTGAATAAGCTTTTTCCTAAGTTCGGGGGTTAATCCCGTTCCCAGGTATACCTTCGCTCAGGAAAGTACTCGATCAGTGTAACTTGTTCCAGCTCTTTGTCTGTTAATTTGGTGGCGTCAGACTCTTCGGGAACAACAAAAGTTCGAGGGGTCAGAAAATCCTCCTCCTCTTCTTCTATCTCCTACTTCCCTGATTCGATCGAGGCTGGTGGCGTTGATTACTATTTGGCTCCCTGTTTACCTTTGAAGCTAGACTTTTCCGAGGTTGATGACGTCGATACCGGTGTTACCTCATCGACCGCAAACATTTCCTTTGCAGCATGTTGTTCTCCGTACATTGTTTTTACACCGTCCGACGTCAGAAATTTCATCATCTGGTAGAGGGTCGAGGGGACTGCCCTCATGTTGTGGATCCAAGGCTTTTCGATCAGGGCATTGTACCTCATGTCGCCCTCGATTACGTGGAACTGGATATCTTGAATGGTTCCATCCACGTTCACCTTGATAATTTCCCTTTTACTTGTTTCACTGGGCATATTGAAGCCGTTTAAGACTCTAGATGCAGACATGATTTAATCCTGTAGGACGAGCTGTTCCACGACCCTTGATCGGATGATGTTTGCCGAGTTACCTGGATCCACTAAAACACGCTTAACTTGAACTTTATTTAATAAGATAGAAACTACCAGAGCAAAGAACGTCGTTGTGGGGATGAGAAATGCCTTCACTTCTTCATCGTTGAATGATAAGGTTCCTTCGGGCATATAATCTCGGGTTCGTTTCTCCCTAGTGATTGAATATGGGTCCCTGTGGAACGTCGACCCCACCGACGATCATATGAATGACATGTTGAGGTTCTTCCTTTTTATTCTTCCTATTGGCCTCCATTTCCATGAAATGACTCTTGGCTCCATCACTGAGGAACTCTCGAAGGTGTCCCTCGTTGAATAGACGGGCTACCTCCTCCCTTAATTTCCTGCAATCCTCGGTCCTATGACTATGCGTGCCATGATACTTGCACATCAAATTTGGGTTCTTTGGGAAGGATCTGTCTGTATGGTCTGGGTCACCTAGTGTCTTTGATCCTTCCGATTGCCGACACAATGTCTGATGCATCGATACTAAAATTATATTTTGATAACCGAGGTGCCTCTGTGGGATCAGCATACTTGTCAAAACCACTTTTGCTCATAAGTCCTCGAGAACTCTATCCTCGATCACTTCTTCGACCATTTCGGGCGGAATTGCGTCTTGGACCATTATTCCTTCAATCTGCGATATATGGTTGGTATCGGTTTTCGTTCGACCTTGTCTCCTGTCGACGTCCCTCTGATTTTTACCTATCATCCTATTTGGATATAGTGAACTGGAAGGGGCTCCTATTTGGTCGTCTTCGACCCTGATCTTCGATTGATATCAGTTGTGCACATCTGCCCAAGTTACAGCTGGATACTCGATCAAATTTTGTTTCAACTGACATGATGCTATCGAACTCCGTTCATTCAACCCCTGGGTGAAATCTTGAATGGCCTAATCATCCGTGATCGGTAGCAATTCCATGCGCTCCATTTGAAATCAGGACACGAACTCCCTCAATATTTCGTTATCCCTTTGTCTTACCTTGAAAATATCTGATTTCCTTGTTGCGGCCTTTATGGCCCCGACGTACGCCTTTACGAAAAAATTTGCCAACATGGCAAATGAGTCGATGGAATTCGGTGGCAGGTTGTGATACCAAATCATTTCTCCCTTCGACAAGGTCTCTCCGAACTTTTTCAATAGTACAAATTCGATTTCATCATCTTCCAAATCATTACCCTTGATGGTGCATGTATAGGAAGTAACATGCTCGTTGGGATCGGTGGTACCATTATAATTAGGTATGTCTGGCATACGAAACTTCTTTGGAATAGGCTTCAGAGCCGCACTTGGAGGAAACGACTTTTGTGCAAACTTCTTCGATTCCATCCCTTTCAAAATTGGCGGAGCCCCCGGTATCTAATCAACTCGGGAGTTGTATGTCTCCACCTTTTTATCGTTGTCTTTGATTTTTTTCTCCCCTGATTCGATTCTTTTGGTGAGCTCCTCGAGCATTTTCATTATCGCAGGATCAGTCACCGATATGTTACCATTCGACCTTTCCTGTACTGGCTCGGTACGGCGAGTAATTTCCAACTCGACCCCATTCGGAGCTCTATGTTGATTTTGTAACTGGGCAATAGTGGTTTGTTGAGCCTGAAGCATCTCGAATATCACTTGGAGACTGACTCCTTCATCTCCTCTGCCCTGCGTTTCTTGGCCATCAGACTAGCCTTCTCTGCGTACACTTCCATTGAGATCTGCGCCTAAGTCCGCATTTAGAGAAACGTGCGAACTGACATCGACTTGGTTGATAGTCGGTGCTCCTCCGAGATTAGCTTGTGGCACCTCGATTCCTGGAGCAATCATATTTTCATTTTTCCCGTGTAGTCCGAGGCCATTGTCACCGTGTGTGGATGCATTTTGTGAGTTTGACATATTTTAATCCTGAAAGCAAAACTTATTGACAAGAACAAGCATAAAATAGTTGTTTACCTTAAAAATTGAGTAACAATTAAACTTATATTGTGGTTTAAGGATACGTGATTTAATTCAATATCAATTGATAAATAATGAATTAAGTATGTAAATTGGACAATAAATAAATCAACCAGTCTGCAAGCAATGTCTTGTTCTCGATTTGAGATGGTCTCGAGGTTAAATAATAAGAACAGTAAAGAATGGAACAAACAATGATGAACAGTGAGTAAAACAAAGAGAGCAGCAAAAGTATAGATTCTTATCAGTGAATATGATGCGTTTACAAATGAGTGAGATCTCTCTTTATATAATAGAGGAGTCCTAAATAAGGTACAACTCTAATAACGAAAGTAAATCCCATGATTGTCAACAATAACCGCTTCGATTTGATCTGTTTCGGGATTTCCGCCGTGATCTTCGATCGGTTCCTAATACCTCGCCATTCCGTTGTTACGCCTTACTCGAAGTAAGTCATGCTTGATCTCGATTATTACTGGCCTCGATCACAACGAACACTTCGATCTCCAAGTTCGATGTTCTTATTTTCGAGCTTCGAGCCTGATCTATTACAGAGCTACCTTCGAGGTAACTCCCCTGTCAACGAAATCGGGTATGTCCGATTTTAACCGTATACACTAAGAATATACGAAAAATTGTTTTCGACCAAATAATTGGTAAACCTAAAAGTAGGCTACAATAATCTGCAAAGTTAGAGAGCAAACGGAATTAGACTAGTTGTACAGCTCACAAGAGAGTTGATTCGGAGCTTATTGATAAATCAATCATCTTTTCGAAAATCCAATATTCACCTGACCTATATTTTAATTATTTCCGGTGACTAATTATTATTTTAATCTATCTATCGATATCTACATGCATTTATATTTGTATTTATCTATCTATCTATCTTTTCGATACCTATTATTTTTTTTATCTTCTTGTTTTCTTTTTTTTTATATTTCTTGGTCTATTGTTAATTACGCACTTTCTGCGCCTTAAGGAAAGAAGAAAGAGGATAAGCTTTTGTGTAATAACATATAGAACCACGATTACCTGTATTGTTATTTATCTTTTGCAGTATGTGCATTTTAGTTTTTCTGAAATCATATCACTATACCAATCACTTTGTAATATTTGTCGAAGTTTGATACTTTATTATACAATGATTAGATAATAATTCAAGTGCAATTTAAATTATTTCTAGATAGGGTCTACACTTTTTTAATTAAAATTTTTTTGCACCACCAAACTTAATATTAATTACTATAAAATAGAGATTAAAAAGTCAATTGAAAAATAAATCGTGATGTATTTTTCTCATTGTTTAAATTTAAAGATATATGATTTTATTCTTTTAATATTTTCAGTTGTGTTAATGCGTTACTTTTTATTTTTATACTAATCAAAATTTGAATAATAAAACATATTAATTTTATTCTCAAATAGTTGATGAAAATGTATTTTTTTGGTTTTTTGAAATAATAATCGTGATTTTTAATTATTAAGAATTTTTAACAAGAAAATTGGTATTTTGTTCTAGTTAATGACATAATATTTAAAATAAATCAATCTGTCGATCACTCTAAATACTAATCAAATTGATCTTAAATTGCAATATTGCAGTTTTTTTAGTTTCATTTGATATGACTGAGATACTATTTAGGGAATAATACAATTTCATCACAATATTATTTGTTGAGATTTTTTAAAAATAATTAATTGTATATTTATGTATTTTAAAGTTTATATAATGTTGAATTCTTATTTAATAAAGGAAGCACCCAACTAACTTCGATCATAGTGGGAGAAGTATAATCCTTATAACGA
Source organism: Nicotiana paniculata (assembly GCA_005239505.1). NCBI lineage: Eukaryota > Viridiplantae > Streptophyta > Magnoliopsida > Solanales > Solanaceae > Nicotiana > Nicotiana paniculata. The sequence continues at coordinate 35,171 of MDKI01213639.1, forward strand.
TACTTCTCATACTTCCTAATATATAATAATTTTTGAAAGAAATAAATTTCACAAATTAATTGTCTTAATTTTTACTTTCGATATTCTCAAATCATATTTTGGAGAGGGGATACTTATTATACATTTTGAACAAATTTCAATATTCTATAATAAAAAAGGGGACTTGAAACTATATTTTATTCTTAAATATTTTTTTCCTAATTTTATAAAGTATTCCAATTGAAATTTCAATTTAATGAGAACTTTGTATAAAATGATATCAATTGATAATAATATATGAACATCTGAATGTAAATCCATATAAATTATCACTAAATATTTTTTAATAAAATTTCTTTACCTGAAATAGTTAATAAATAAAATAAATAAAATAATATTTCTTAAGGAGATAATAGAATTGTCATATATAAATGTAAGTTACCATAGTATTTTTAATCAGCTGAACATTACAATTACCAAAAAGATAATTTTCTAGTTAAAAGTACTTATTGAAAAAATAATAATAACAATCAAGTAATGTATTTAATGAAGAGAGTAAAGGTTGAATGAAAAATGGGGTCCACCTGAAGAATTTAACAACTTATGGCCACCTTAATTAGTTTTGGTTTTTCATGTTATTAAGAACTCACAACCAAACTTTTGAGCCTAGTATACAAGCAAACAATCCACTAATATATTTAAAATGATCATTATGGTCTTGGTCAACATCCTCTTCTCTTTTCTATATAATAGAAATCTATATTTTTATATATATACTATATTAAAAGCACGAAGCCCTTAGCAAAATGTCATTCGCCGTTATTAACCTATAAAAATCAATTTTACATTAGACAAACTAATCATTTAATTATTTCTCTAATATGTATGACTTTAAAGTCCACTAATACTTTGCTTGTTACCACCTTCTTCTTTTTGAAATACTATATAGAAAGTCATAATATTTAGGATATTAAAATTAATTATAATTTAAATTATATAGATTAAATAATTTATTTATAATATTTTTCTTTTTATTGTACGTAAACATACGCTAGGAACATGCATATTTGAAGTTAATAAGTAACTCCAAAGTTTCATTTTAAGAAATATTTTTCTCCGAAATTAGATATATAAACTATTGTACATACCTCAATTTTATATAATTATTTTCTCTAAAATATACTTCTGTCACTAAAAGCGTAATTCATGTTTTAACTTTTTATTTTTAAAATTATTTATTTATTGACTTGATAAATATGCACAAAACACATATCTTAAGACTAGTTTTTCTCTTATGATGTTTTATTCACAATGAAATAAAGTAAGGATTCTTTTTTGGTTTTTCATCTAGTGTCCCATTTTCACTATGTGCCCTACTTTCCGAATTCGTGTTAAAAAGTTTCACTTTGAAAGTTACAATGCTTCCAACAATGATGATTTTACATTTACAACTTTGAACATAAAATTTCTAATTAAAGATAAAAGGAATACGTAGCATTTCACAATGGTTTCACTTTTCCATACTACTTTTCACAAACTGTGGAAACCTAAAATTCCCCGAAACAAGGAGAAATTTGGACTATTCAAAACCCACTGAATTTGTAATTCTGATATTAGGTCCCACACCTCACCAAAACCCACCGTTAATGTCATTTTCCTTTGTAAAAATGTTTAAGAAGTGCCCGAAAAGCAATTCAATGCCTAGCCATCTTTTTCAAATTTCATCATCACTACTTAGTCCAAACACTAATATCTTTTTTTGTGGCCAAACTAAGAAAACAAAGTATACATGTTCTTATAGCTTATAATTAACAACCACAACGTACAAAAATATTTATTCGGGCCTCTAGACAATTAGGAGATTCATGCAAGTATAGTCTCACACAGATTGAGACTGTCACCTTGTTCTAACTCTAACGTGAAAATTTCAGAAGAAATGAATAAGAAAACAGAAAAAAGTTACATATTCTTTTTAACTTTCGTTCACATAAATTCTCACTGTTCAAAACATTGACTGCTTGTTTGAAGGAGTTGAAAAGGCGTAAAAATTGCGCGGGGTATCCTATTTGGTCGCCCTCATTTAACCTATACTCGTTTTTTAATTTTTTTTTAACTTGTACTCACTTTTTAAATAACTTCAGCTCCCTTCCCCTCGCTGAGCTGAAGTTCACTAGTTAAGCTGAAGTTCCCCAGTTATAAAGACAAAACTTCAGC
>MDKI01022363.1:0-17779 GCA_005239505.1 Nicotiana paniculata
GATTTCCCAAGAGCATTTCTTCCACGACTCTTAGCAAGATAATGTTGACTGAACTACCTGGATAAATCAACACTCTTTTAATGTTAGTTTCATGAATGAGTAAGGATATTACTAGAGCATCGTTGTGGGGGAGCATTAGTCCGCCAAAATCTGCATCATCAAAGGTTATATCATCTACATCCTGATTTTCTCGAACCCGCTTTCCGTGTGTAATTGTGACCTTCGGGGCTAATTTGCAAACTATTCCATTTACTTCCTCTCCTCCATGTATCACGTTGACGGTTCTTTTTTGGAGATGGAGGCTTCGGGGGCTCCTGCATGTTCTTCATGTATGCCTGTTTACCTTTATCACTAAGCAATTCTGTTAAATAGCCCTGTTCCAATAATTGTTCTATTTCACCTTGTAAAAACCTGCAATCTGCAGTCTTATGTCCATGATCATTATGGAATTCACACCAGAAATCTGGATTCCTTTTAGTTGGGTTTGACCGCATTTCTTTGGGCCATCGAACCTTATCACCCATATTTCTTAATATTGAAACAAGTTCAGGGGTACTTACATTAAAGGTGTGATCCCCAATTCGTGCATTACCTCTAGGTCATTCATCTCGATCCTTTCTGGATCTAGATGAGGACGAGCCCGCATCTCTGCTTGGTGGTCTATAATCTGACCTGGTGTTTTTGAACCTGGGACGAGTTTCACGTCCCGATAGTCCCAAGTAATAATCGTACCTATTTTTACCTGATCTCCTGTCTGATTCAGAACGTCTAGATCTGGTATGATCTTCATCTTTCAAACGAGCAATGGTATCTTCTTCTATTCGAATTTTAGTACTGTACCTGTTATAAACATCGTTCCACGTTGTAGCTGGGAATTCTCTCAAGCTTTCTTTGAGTCTCCTCATGGCTTCTGAGCTTTTTTCATTTAGATTACTTGCAAATGCCATGGCTGCCTGTATTGGTAAAAAAAGAGTTTCACACGTAAGCCAACTATTGACAACTCAGCTAGTTATGTGGACACAGGAGAACGCGACAGCTGGATGTGATTCTTTGAAGAGGTACGGAACAAAGAGGCACGATTCAATAAACCCTCGAGATCATCAGCCATGGAAAACTCGCTCTAATCGAGACAAGGGAGGGAACGGTCAGAGTGAATCTAGACAGAGTTACGGATAGATTCAGGAATCCCCAATAAAATCCCAGACGTTATGTAACCTTCACATAACAGTTACGGTTGTCCTTGGTAACGCCTCATTAATGTAATAATTAGTCATTAATGAGAAATTATTGCAAGAACCAAACGTTATATTAAGAAACCTCCTATATAAAGGAAGGAAATATAACTTGTAAGGACATCTGATTTTCGAATAAAATCTACTTTGCTTTTCTATATTTCTGCAATATTGTCTATTACTCGTATCTCTTTATTTAGTATTATTTCCTTGATTATCACTAACCCGTGTTCACCCTAGAAATAGCTTTGGTCAAAGAATCTAATTCTTGGGTTAAACAAATTGGTTCCGTTACTGGGAATCTGATAAACTTTGTTCATTTTTTCATTGATATCCTCTAAAACAATGTCGAACTCCAACGACAACAACCTACAGAAGAATGGAACACTAGTTCCATCACCTCAAGGAACCCCTCGTGTTTCAAGGGAACCGTCCCCAGAAAGATCTGACAACAACCACAATTATAACGAGTAGACGATACAACAAGATCGAATAAGGCGAATGATTGCAGACTAAGCAGGACAAGCTTTTCAAGAATTTTCAAGGGGATTACCAGCAGTACCTCCTGCATCACTGACACCACCTCTAAACAATACGATCACCGGGTATGACTAATAGCTCTGAATTACAAAATTCACTACTAACCATGCAGAAACAGATGAAGTAGCAGAACGATCGCATCGAACAAATTCCTGGAGTACCGCCTATTATCAAAGGAATTGATGTTGATAGGTATTCTCAACAACCTTGGAAGCCAAGTACAGCACCCTTACCTATACCCAAGAATTTTAAAATGCCTGAAGTTCCCAAATATGATGGAACAACTGACCCACGTGATCATGTGACTGCTTTCACTACTGAAGTAAAAGGCAACGACTTAACAAAACAAGAGATTGAATCAGTCCTTGTCAAAAAATTTGTGGAAACACTTACTAAAGGAGCCCTAACCTGGTATTCTCTTCTCCCTGAAAATTCTATTGACTCTTTTGCTGAGCTTGCAGATTCATTTATAAAAGCACACTCTGGTGCACAAAAAGTTGAGAAAAGAATGGAAGACATATTCAAAATAAAACAAGGAGACACGAAACTACTCTGTGAGTTTGTAGACAGGTTTCAACAAGAAAGAATGCAGTTATCCAGGGTGCCTGATAATTGGGCAGCCATGGCATTTGCAAGCAACCTAAACGATAAAAGCTCAGAAGCGACGAGATGACTTAAGGAAAGTCTAAGAGAATTCCCCGCTACAACATGGAACGATGTATATAACAGGTATTGTACTAAACTCAGAATAGAAGAAGATATCATTGCTCTTTCAAGAGATGAAGATCATTCCAGATCCAGACGTCCTGAATCAGACAAAAGATCAGTAAAAACAGGTATGATCCTTACTTAGGACCCTCGGGATGTGATATTTATCCCAGGTTCGAAAACACTAGCTCAGACTATAGACCACCAGGAAGAGACGTAGTCTCATCCTCATCTAGATCCAGAAAAGATCGAGATGAACGACCTAGAGGTAATACCCGAATTGAGGATTATACCTTTAATGTAAGTACTACTGAGCTTGTCTCAATATTGAGGAACATGGGAGACTAGGTTAAGTGGCACAAAGAGATGCGATCAAATCCATATAGAAGGAACCAAGATCACTGGTGAATTCCATAACGATCATGGGCACATGACTGCGGATTGCAGATTTTTACAAGGTGAAATAGAACATTTATTGAAACAAGGCTATTTAACAGTATTGTTTAGTGATAAAGGTAAAGAGGCATATATGAAGAACAGGCAGGAGCCCCCAAAGCCTCATTCTCCAAAGTGAATCGTCAACGTGATACATGGAGGAGATGAAGTAAACGGAATAGTTTGCCAATTAGCATCAAAGGCCACAATTACCCACGAAAAGCGGGTTCGAGAAGATCCAACTGAAGATGAAATAACCTTTGACGATGCAGATTTTGGTGGACTAATGCTTCCCCATAATGATGCCCTGGTAATATCCTTACTCATTCCTGACACTAACATTAAAAGTCGTGGAAGAAATGCTAATGGAAAATCTGGTGATCCCAAAGGCACGAGCCATATCAGGGTTTGATAACTCCATGGTGATAACCAAAGGAGAGATTGAACTTAGAACTTACGCTGAGGGAGTAGTTAAAAACGCAAAATTCCAAGTCATGGATACTGACATGGCTTATAATGTGATTATGGGAAGGCCTTGTATTCATGATATGAAAGCAATACCATCCACCTTACACCAGGTAATCAAATTCCCCTCTGAATGGGGAATCAGACAAATTAGAGGTGATCAACTGACCTCCAGAAATATAAATTTCGTGGCACTTTATAACAAAAAGGGGACGGAAGAGCCAGACGATAGATAAATCTTTCAAAAAGATGTCTGTAGCCAATCAGGTATGGAAAAAATTACTAACCAAATAGGTATAAAAAAAGTAAATATTCAAACAGGTACGGAAAGAGACACCCGAGTGAAGGAGGATTCAGTCGTTACTAAAGAATTTTGGAGAGACCCTATCAAAGGGAGCTATGATATGGTATCACTATTTACCACCTAATTCTATTGACTCATTTGTTATGCGTGCATATTCTTTCGTAAAGGCACACGTTGCGGCCATCAAGGTCAAGATGGGCAAGGTTATTCAGTAGAGTTACCAGCCCGCATTCTCAGCACCGGCGCCCCGTCCACCTAGAGGTGGAGGACATGCTGGTAGAGGTCATCCCAGAGGTGGAGGACAAGCAGGGGGAGCTCAGCCAGCTCCTATTCAGTCCAGCGGGGGTCAGTCTTCAGATACTCCAGCCAGATTTTATGTTATTCCGGCCCGAGCAGATGCAGTGGCCTCAGATGCCGTGATCACAAGTATAATTTTAGTATATGGTAGAGAGGCATCAGTGTTATTTGACCCAGGATCCACTTATTCATATGTGTCAGCCTTGTTTGCTTGCTTTCTAGATGTTCCTTGTGAGTCCTTGGGTTCTCTTATATATGTATCCACTCTCGTGGGTGATTCTGTAGTGGTAATGAAGGAGTATATGGAGATCACTTTTTACACTAACCTTGTGTTCTTTTTTGCAGGAAACATTATTGTATCCATGCCTTGTCACATATTACGACCTCCAAGGGTGGTATTAGTATTATGTACTCACTCCCTAGAGGAAGGAAAAATGACATGCATAAGTATGGAAAGCATAGGAGGAGGACGAAAGGTGATATACACACATGCTTGCTCTGTCATAGTTATGAGGCCATCTGGGCTTATGTCTTGACACAGCAACGAAGCATGGCAACTGAAGTATCACCATTGTCAAAATATCAGAAGCAAAATTAAAGATAGCACACGAAGTGGATAACAAAGGGATGATAGCTGGAAATAAATACATGGAGCTTAGGAGGGACGAATGGGGTAACACACAGCAACATGCAAGTTCAGAAGAAACGACCTATGATGAAATACCAAAACTGGAAGGAAATGAAGATCAAAGGAGGCAATTGATAAGTGATATGGCACAAGTCACTGATTTGGGCTATTTTTGCAAATGCAGGCTAGACAGTGCAAGTTGCATGGACAATCGAGCATATGTCCCAATTGGGCCTTACCATTATGTAGTTAGGATAATTTTAGCTTTTGGCAGTTTAGATAAAGATAGTAGCTTTTTTCATTGTGATATCACTATTGGTCTTCACAACACCAATTTTGATAATAGGTGCTATGTAATCTCATACTTTATAGTCCTAACTCCATTAGGACAACATAAACTATTTGTTATTTTCTTTTCTTATTAATAAAATAAGTACTAGGCACCCAGCCTAGTAGTATAATTTGCTAAACAAAAAACCAAAGATATAGGCAAGACCCTTGTTAGGATCTTCTCAACCTTGTCCTCTTCAAGAATGATTCTTCCAAGAGACTTCAGTTCATTAGTCAAGGTTGTGAACCTTGTGTACATCTCTAGGATAGTCTCTCCTTCTTTCATAGGAAAGTTTTCATATTGAGAGTATAGTAGAGTACCTCTGGACCTTTTTAACTGAGGTGTTCCTTCATGGGCTACTTGCAAGGTGTCCCAAATCTCTTTGGCAGTGGTGCAACTTTGGATTCTGTTGTACTCGTCTGGACCTAGTCCACATACTAGACACTTTTTGGCCTTTGCATTCTTCTCCCTTTTCTTTAGATCCTCAGCAGTGCAATCAGCTCTTGTCTTTGGTATATTTATACCTTCAGCAGTCTTCATCATGGTTGCTAGAGGACCATCAACAACTATGTCCCAGAGTTCATAGTCTTCTCCAATTAGGTGATCTTTCATCCTATTTTTCCACCATGAGTAGTATAGGCCATTGAAGAGTGGTGGCCTTGTAGTTGATTGACCTTCCCAATTTCCAGGTGGTTCACTCATCTTGATCTTCTCCAAGGTGTTAGCCTTTCAAGGATAACCTGCTCTGATACCAATTGATATTCTAGACTTCACTACCACACAAAAAGATAGGTTACTTTGTGTGGTACCCAATTTTCGAGTGCTGTCTCAGTAGAAAAACCTGGTTCTTCTTGGTGTTCCAACTACTACTGTTGCGGAATAATAAAAAGCAGTAAAGTAAAGATACAGAGATTTTTACGTGGAAAACACCTGGCTCAAAAGGTAAAAAAACCACGACCTACTCCTCAGTAGGATTTGCTCAAACTCTTCACTAAAAACTCTAAGCCAAACGGAATTACAAAATAAACTCTTTTGTAATCCTAGGACTAACTCTAATCCCTTTGTTGCTTCTATGAAAGCTGAAAGATACAATATTAAAAACTCATACTACAATCAACTAGACTCAATAATCAATCAGATGGAACTGGTTCTTCTAGTTGAATTGTAGCCTTTGCATCGCACAATGATTCTGCTAGAAAAATAACTCTGGGAATTTTTGCTTTCAGACTTTGATTCACTTTAGCTTTTGTGCGTGTTGAATTCCAGCAGAAATACATCAAGTATTTATAGAGTCAGTCAGCCGTTGAGCTTGTCTTCCAATTCTAGTTCAACTCTACCTGGGTGATCAAATTCGAACCAACCTCAACTTCCTTTCTTTTGTTACTTTCCTTGCTGAATTTGACTTCAATTAATCCGATCAGTTTGCAACATTTTTGCATTAGGAGACAATCTCTTGGTTCATTGATACTTCATATTCACAAACATCTCCTAAGCATATACGGTTTATGTTCCAGCTATTTAGTTCAAGATATTGTGCTCTGATGGACCTGGTTCAACTGGTCAGCCGTTTGTCAATCTTCAAAACTATGCAGTGACATGGGTCAAAAAATTCCCCTTTTTTGATGATGACAAACTCTGTGCTTAATCCTGTATACACTTCAAACAACTTTGTATGGTTTTAAGCATTAATCATAGAGAATCCAGGTTCATTAGGTTATAAATATCACTTTTAAAAAACATTTTGAAAAGTTCAGCAAGTTCAGCACATATCTTCCCCCTTTTGGCATCATCTAAAAGTTTGCAAAATGAGATACTTACCAGTTTTATTAATTATTACTCATGGCTATTGAGGCAACTGCAGGTGCAAAGCATGATTAATCAACACAAGAAACCAATAAATGTTAGCTAACTCGGGAATTGAGACAAGTCAATAACTAAAAGCAAAATTCATTGATAAGTAACGATAATCAACCATCATACAGCAAAGCAAAAACAAACCAACCATGAGCAAAAATAAAAAAAAAGAGTAAAAAGAACTGAAACTGATAACTGGTCTTAAGATAGGTCATGGAAGCTCTGAGAATCCTAAGGATGGGAAGGTGCAGTGGAGGTTTCTTGGATTGTAGGAGAGACAGCATCTGCTGAAGAACACCCTCGTTCTTTTCTTTCTCCTTTGCTAATTCAGCTCTAAGAGCATCCCGCTCTTATTCAACCTCAATCATACGAGACTTCAAACGAAGGATCTTCATATCCTTAATCTCGTTTTCCTGCACCAAGGTTCTAACTTTGCTGTTGACTGGCTGCTTCCTAGATGAACCAGGTTCACCCACAGGAACATTGACATTATAGTCACATGTATGCAAATTTTCCTTCCCAAAATAATCTTTGGCAGTAGCCATCTCAGCCTTTTTTACTGGAACCGCAAAATGTGCAAGTACTGCTGTCAGAATGAAGCCATAAGGAATTGCGTGTGCTTTGGTTCCATTCACCACTCTGTCAAAGAGTTGGATGATGAAATCTGTCCAATTTATTTGCTTTCCCCTGTACAAGCATTCCATCAAAGTAAGATCCATATAATTCGCCATGTGCCTTCTTTCTTGTCTAGGCAGTAGGAACTTGATGACGAACTCAAAGAGTAGCTTGTGCTCGGGCTTCATCTCACTCTTGTAAACCGGCCTGGGTTCAATCTCCTTCTCACTATCACTAAAGAACCTGGTGATGTTGATTGCTGAGGCCATCCCATCTAGACAAGGCCATCTTTGCCTTGTGTAGTCCTCATAGCCCTCAGCTGGTATGTTAAGAATAATACCCAGTTCTTTAACATCAAAGGAAACTTCAATTCCTTTGACCATAGAAGTGACCCTGCCTTCCTTGACAATGGCATTCCCCATAAACTCTACCAACTCAGCTCTTGCCAACCTGTCTTCCATGCGAAGGACCAGGTCCTTCCAGCCTTGCACCTCTAGTGTTTCCATCAGATATTGCATTCCAAGCCCCTCTAAATCCTTCACCATCTTACCCTTTAGTATTTTTATTTTTCCAAACATGGTAACTCTGTCAGTCACCACCCCAATTTCCTTCTCCTCCTCTCCACTCCAGTCTGCATCATCATAAATAACTTTCACTCTCTTTGGTTTGGCCCTGGTCTTCTTAACAGATCTTGTTGGTGCGACAGACATCCTAGCTGAATTCTTTGAAGAAGCCTTAGCCTTTGTGGGTTTTGGTGTCTCAGCCACACCTGGAGCACGTTGCTCCTCCTGTTGGACCAGGTCCAATCCAGTCTCTTCAATCTCAATAGCCTCAACAGGCTCTCCAACATTTGCTTTTCCTTTGGTTGCCCTCTTCTTCTTGCTCTCCTTCAGAGCCTTTTCTAATTTCTCTTCTTCTTCTCTCACAGTGCTACGAGTAGCTCTTACTTTTGGAGCAGAAACATCACCAACTTCAGAAATTTTCCTTTTCTTTGAAGGAACTGGGTGAGTTGCCTTCTTAGGTTTCTGACTCCTTCTTCTCTTGGTGTTATAAGACTCCCCCAGTTTCCTCAACCTTTCAGCCAATGTTTCTTCCCCCGATGAACCAGGTTCATTAGTTCCTCTCTTCAGACTTGCAAGACCTGTTGCAGCTTCCTCAACTATGCTTCCCCCTAAATCAGTGACGTTTTCTCCCATAGTTTCAGGAATGGGACCACAGATAACTAGTGTAGTACCATCTCCCCTAGATCTCCTCACATCTTCTTCTCCCTCTCTCTCAAAAATTCTTTCTTTTCTCCCACCCTTCTTCCTTCCAGGTATTTCAAAATCAATGACAGACCCTACCAACACGAATCTTTTATCAGTAGAAGTAAATTCAGTATCGATTTCAAGATTACCTTTTTCAGAACTGGTTGAACCAGGTGCTTCTTCCTCATTAGCTGATTTAAATGATTCACTGGATGAATCTGACTTAGTACCTTTGTCTGCTTTAATAAGATCCTCCAAGAATTTTTCCCTAGCCCCAGAAGTAACAGATTTTCGGGCAAGAACTTTAACACGACAATTCTTAGGGGCATGATTAAGGTTTGGAGTGGGTTCAAGAATGGGTGTATTTTCAGGGGATGATGGAATTTCTGGTGATTCAGAGTTGTAAACGGATATTGGATACAGATTCAAAATGTCCTCCATCGTAATCACGATTAGGTGAGGAATTAGACGAAGAAGCTGGTGGAGGTGAAGACATTTTAATTCTTTGTTAATAGGAAAGGACGAGTTGCAAGTTTTGGGTTGTGTAATATGAGTTAAAATTGGTTTGAAGGTAGCTTTATGAAGAGAGGAGTAATGATTGCCTTTTATAAGATATGGCCATTAATTTTACAACGGATAAGAATTTATTCAAGTGAAAGTCTAATAGTTGTAGGAGTGTCATTGATTTGACGGTTGAGATTTCTCTATTTCTAGGCTAATTGGGCGTTGATGTGACTCCTTGAAACGGGTTCATTTATGGATTAGTGAAAAGACTTAGGAATGAACCAACTATAGATAGAATCATGCTCATGTGTGACTATAATTGAATTACTATATGGAGAAGCGTACGTACCTTGTCAGTCAGATGAATCAGCATAGATGAACCAGGTTCATCCTGTTAGAAATCTTTAAATTGCCTCAATTTACAAAGATAGATAAACATTATTAGTATCCAGGGAATCATATTAATACATAGCACAAGAGTATGGCAATAAAGACATGATGTTGAACAATTCTTAATTTGATTAAGCACCTAATTAAAATTTTCTAGCCAAAAAAAAATTCATTTATATAAATATTTTTTTTCCAATCAGGTGATCTTAATCATCCCTAATTCCAACCCGTTTCTCTCAAAATGCTCCCTACTAAGTGCTTTAGTGAATATATCAGCAATTTGATGATCAGTAGCACAAAATTTGACTGAGATCATTCCTTTTTCATAGCAAACTCCAGGAACTATAACATCATCCTCTTTGTCAAAGCAAACTTTTCTTTGCAGATGACCTCACCCTCTTTGCCAAAGAAAACTCCATGAACTGCAACATCATCCTCTCAATCCTTCAAAACTTCAATGATCAGTCAGGACAGAAAATAAACCTTTCCAAGTCCAGAGTTCTCTTCTCTTCCAACACATCCCAAGATTCTCTGGAAAACCTCTCCAACTCCCTGTCCATTCAAGCCACCACATCCTTTGGAAAGTATCCAGGCTTCCCCATTTTCCACAAAAAAACAACCAGTGCAGACTTTCAATTCTTAATTGATAACATGTAATCCAAGTTGGCTGGTTGGAAAACCAGATGCCTAAGCATGGCTGGTAGAACTGTTCTGGCAAAGTCATAGCATCCCTAGTCATGTCATGCAATATATCAATCTGCCCACCAAAGTTACCAAGCACATTGATAAAATCCAAAGGAACTTTCTTTGGGACACCACCCCTGGAAAAAAAAGCTACATCTAATCAAATGGGATAAGGTCACAAACAAGAAAGCTGACGGAGGGCTGGGACTACAAAAAGTTGACCTTAAGAACAAAGCAGCTCGCACTAATCTTGCCTGGAGGACTTACTAGAACACCAGTAGCTTATGGGCAAGGGTCCTTATCCACAATTACTGCAACATGAGCAATTCTCAAAGGATGACTAGACCCCCTAGACACTCTAGGTACCCCACGTCTCATACTTGGTAGTGCATCCTTAAGGGCTGGGACACATGCTGCAGAGCAAGCAGATGGGTAGTCCATTAGGGAAATAGGGTAAACTTCTTAACTGATACATGGATTCCCAACCACCCAGCTATTAGGGAATCGATTGAGGTCCCCCTCACTCAGAATGACCTAAATGCCAAGATTAGCTCTGTCTACAACTCAGGGAATTGAGATTTGTCCACATTATAAATGGACATCCCCCTAGTATCCTTAACTTGCTTAGATTTGTCTTCATTCCCCCCAAACCCTACAAAAGAAGGCACGCTCATATGGGGCTTAACTTCCACTGGCCTTTTCTTCAACAGCTCTGCTTACCATTTCCTAAGAAAGGAAGACAGCAACATTGATAATGATGAAGAAGGATCCTTTAAATGGATTTGGAAGCTCCATGCTCCCACCAAAATAAAAAAACTTCATCTGGCTCCTTACCCACAGGATACTCCCTACAAAGAGCTACATTCACAGAATAGGGGTCAACTGCGATCCCTAGTGCTCCTACTGCAACAATGGTCCAGAAACGATCAAACCATATCTTCTTTGAGTGTAGTAATGCAGTACTCTTCTGGAACGATCTCCTTTCCAAAGCCTCCAATGAAAATAGACAACAGAGACCAAGCTTCTCTGCTCACCAGTGGTTTTCAACTTGGAAATCAATTAGGAGTAAACCATTCAATAATATCCTCCTATGGGAACACATTATTCCCTTCTGTTTCTGGCACATTTGGTTAACCAGAAACAATAATCTTTTCAACAATAAAAAAGATCCCATCAACTCTTCCAACACCATCTCCAAAGCCACTTAATACTTTGTGTTTGACGAAAATGGCTCAACAAAGGTAACCCATCAAATAACAACCAGATGGGAGCCCCCAAGAAGAGGTTTCTACAAGCTGAACACAGATAGAGCAGCAAAACAGAACCCAAGGATAGGAGGAACATGAGGTGTCTTTCGAAACTACAATGGAGATTGGGTCATGGGGTTTATGGAAAATATCCCCCATACAACCAACACTATGGTTGAACTGAAGGCCCTGCTTAAAGGGCTCCAACTTGCAGACCAAAGTAATCTGGTTCCACTTGAAATTAATACTGACTCATCTGAAATTATCCAAATGCTAATGACATGCAGCCTTACTCATGATCCCATAATTTGTGAATGCGGGTCATTAATATGCCGGATGGACAGGATAGTGGTGATGCACACCTACCGGGAGCAGAATAGGGTGGCGAACGTGCTAGCAAAGGAGGCAGCAAGGACAAGTTTTCTGAATAGATCTAGTATCCTATCAGTTCCTCCGATGTTTGCAAATGATGTATTTTGGGCAGACATCCTAGGAATTGACTTTGTTAGATTTTTTATTGGATGTAATATTGAAACAATTTTAGATAACATTTATGCATTAGGGGTACTCCAGTACCCAAACAATGGCTTGACTGTATAATGTTTTGTTAACTAGGTATATATATAATATCCCTTGTAACAAAAAAAAAAGGACAAATTTATAAAAGGACTCGTATGTCCACAAATTAGTAACAACATATTTGAATGAATATAACAACATCATCAACAAACATTTCCAGATTTGACGAGTCAGAAAAGATGGTCATCTACTAGTGGGGGAAGTGCACAGTTAGTCAGTAATAAGATATGCATTTACTATTAAGCCACTGTTTAAAATGTCTTTAGCTACTGTTTTAATAAATTTTTACCCCCCCGGATGAAAATACCCTTTCCTCATAAAGTTCAAGACCAAGCGTCCTTAACTTATGAGCTTGTTATTGTAAGTTCAAGACTAGCTGTCCTTATTTTCTGAGCTTGTAAGTCTAAGTTTATGACTACTTGTCCTTAACTTTTGAACTTGTAACTCTAAGTTCAAGACTACATGTCCTTAAATTTCGAACTTAGGTATCGAAGTTCAGGACTACCTATCCTTAATTTTTGTGCTTGTAACTCTAAGTTAAGGACCAAGTGTCCTTAACTTTTGAACTTGTAACTCTAAGTTCAAGACTACATGTCCTTAAATTTCGAACTTAGGTATCGAAGTTCAGGACTACCTATCCTTAATTTTTGTGCTTGTAACTCTAAGTTAAGGACCAAGTGTCCTTAATTTTTGAACTTCCAACTCTAAGTTCAAGACCAAGCATCCTTAACTTATGAGCTTGTTACTGTAAATTCAGGACTAACTGTCCTTAAGTTATGAGCTTGTAAGTCTAAATTAAGAACTACTTGTCCTTAACTAGCTCGATAACCTTCCTACTTCGATGACCCTCCTTCATTTTTTCAGACAACTTGCAGCTCCCACTCTCTCTTCATCACACTCACCTTTTTAAGCTAGATACTTTCTTTTCCTCATTTTTTATCCTAACAAGAAAAGTCCTAATGATCGAGCATAACAGTAACTTGCAGGAATTTTATGTGGAATGGAAGACTGATGGCAAAGAATAGACTATAGCCAAGTTACAGCTCATGAAAATCCGACGCCTTCACTCACACTGTTTGAGAAGGAAAAGAGATAGATTAAAGGGTAACACCGTCTTTTCATATTAGTTTTGATAGATTAGTGGCTACTTTTGCTCAGCATTAAAAATACTGGATAAAAAGTAAATACCACTTAAAAAGTGGCTATCCCATGCAATTTTTGCTCTACTAACAAGTAGATTGAGGCTTACCAATTTTCGAACTGGTAGTTGAAAAATAGTTAACATTTGCAAAGTCATTGAAAAAATATCCACCATTTCACTACAACACGAAAAACTCCATCGTAATATACCGGAGAATGGAGCACCTATGTATGAATTTCCAGCATATTATGCTGGAACTCCAGCACATGAGAAGTTCCCACATAATACATGTAAAAAGTTCGAATTCTAACATATTATGCTACAATATTTTTCGGATTTTAAACAATATTTTTGTTCAGATTTATCTTTACATAAAAAGTGGCTATATTTCAATTACTTTTGAAACTGTGGCTATTTTTCAATTACCACTCATAAATCTGACTACTTTTGAATTTCTTACCAAAAACGCTGTAAGAGGCAAACCTTTGGAGAAATTAATTAATTAGGTGATTAACCTGAAGAGTTACACACCCCAGTTCTGAAGCCTAAAGCTAACATTTTCTGGTAGCAGAAAAAGGTTCAAAAGGCTCAAAATTACAGCGAATTATATTTCACCATCATCGAAAAATAAATATGCATTGCTTTCTAATATCAGCTATGAAGCTATATTGACGGCAGCTTCTGTTCGGAGCGTCGAACCAACTCCCATATCTTCACCGTCCCATCATCACTGGCAGAAGCAAGAAGCCTTCTATCCTGCAAGGTTTTGACAAAAAAGGCATTAACATCTTGCAGTATGTTTTTAACTCGGCTCAGGAAAGATAAAAGGAATGAGCAACAATAAACAAATCAAAGCGAAAATACAAGACCAACACCAAGTAATGCAATCAGAAAAATCGAAGCGAAAGAAACAGGTAATAACATAAATCTAAGAATAAGAAAATACAAAACTTAACACTAAGTATTGCACTAAAGCTACTGGCACGAGCTAGGACGGCACTCGACTACCTAATCATCTACCTTAATTCTCCATCTCCACATTTTCCTATCCAGGGTCATGTCCTCAGTAAGCTGGAGCATTGTCATGTATTGCCTAATCACCTCTCTCCATTACTTCTTCAGGCTACCTCCGCCTCTCCTTAGGCCCTCCAAGACTAACCTCTCACACCTTCTCGCTTCGACATTCGTTCCTCCCCTCTTCGCATGCTCGAACAATCTAAGTTTAGCTTCTCGCGTCTTTTCCTCTACGGGGGTCATGCCTACCTTGTCCCCAATAGCTTCATTTCTAACTAGAATGCCCACACATCCATCTCAACATCCTCATTCCAACCACCTTATCTTTTGGACGTTGGAGTTCTTGACTGACCAACACTCAATCCCATACAAAACAATCGATCTGATAAGCCGCTGTATAGAACGTACCTTTAAGTTTTTGTGGCACATTTTTATCACACAAAACACCTAAAGAAAGCCTCCACTTCATCCACCTCGTACCAAAACGATGTGTGACATCTATCCTCGTCAATCTCCCCATTCCCCTATATAACTAACCCAAGTTACTCGAAACTCCCTCGTCGGAATGACTTGTAAATCAAGCCTCACGTCTTCGTCCACTTCCCGAGTCGCATTACTGAACTTGCACGCCAAGTACTCTATCTTGGTCCTGCTCAACTTGAACCTTTACACTCGAAGGTTTGCCTCAAAACCTCTAACCTCTCATTAACATCGACTCGCGTCTTGTCCGTCAGTAAAAAAAATTGAGAAGAAAAAATTTATCTCCTTGAAAAACCCTACAACGATCATTCCAAGCCCTAATATATTTATTGTCCACAACACGAATTGTCAGCTCTAACGCACAAATTTTATTACACATGGGTCAATGGAAAGTAAAGCAAAACTCAGGTCAACAAATATTTATTTCAAGGTCCAACCCTAGATGTTTTAGGTGCGCCCATAGTATGAAAACCAACATCTGTAATGTGCAATACTATACCAGGGCAGCATAACCCAGCGCTCCCTCTAGAGTTGTGGATTTCAAAGACAAGAATCAAAAGGATATATGTTGTTAGTTTGACATTAAAGTCATCCAACCAAAAAGAGAACATGATCTTAGTTCAATCTAACATGTCCAAAATTTAGGTGCCACTTGAAGTCCCATCCACAATAAGATTGTACTATATTTATGGTTGGGTATAAAATTAACAATCCAATTGGTATTCCAAAGATAAAGTTCCAAAAGGTATCAAATTCAAATTTCAAGTTCAAGCAACCAGGAAGCGAGCAGGTTACTGCATCATGAAGTGCCAACACAAGATACATTAGAAAGGTCAGATATTTGTTAAACTTCAACATGGTAACTAAACAAGGGATTGAACGGGCAACAGATTATCATCCCTAACACGTTCAAAAAATTTCCAGGTGATCTTGGCTTCTGCTCAAAGCTAAATCATCTTGCAGCAGACAAATACAGAACTAAAGCAACGATAGAGGAGCAAGTAAATGTCAAAAATCCCATCATACTGGTATTCCATTGACTTACCCCAGTGTTCCACTGCACACAATTTACATCCATTTCATGAGCCTTCTCCTTCTTCAGAAGTAGTTTAAATGTAGGTTCATCAACCTGTAATCAGACCCAGCAAACTTATATTTATTTATTTATTTTGGATAAGACAGACACAAAAAAATTATTTTGCCAAAGAAGGGTTGGAAGAGGCAATAATAGAAGATCAACAGTAGTTGTATATGGACAACATCATTCATATGACTTGTTATAATTATATTGTAATTAATGGAGATCGGTTTTTCTAGACCTTTTAGCTGTCTCAAATGGATTTTCTACTTTACCTGATCAAAAATATTTTCTTTTCTTATCAGTGTATAAAAATTTAAAATAGATATTCAAGTCGAGCAAGATTGGCCAGAAGAACCAGGTCAGAATCCAAGTGTCGTCCTAAGCAGTTATCAGGATCCCTAACTGTAATCTGCTCGGTTTACAATTTTTTTAATATAGCGCTCGAGGTGGGGACAGCTTACCCCCGCATGCAAACACAGGCTACCAGGGTAATCCAGCTCACCAAGGCTGGAGCTGATGGGACTACACCAAGTGTTGTAGATGGGATTCGAAACCCAAAATCTCCATGTTGTTACTCCCACGCCTCAACCACTAGGTTATCCCCTTGGGATCATTGTAATCTGCTCATCAGCTTGGCGAACTAGAAAATGTACATCTTTTTAAGTGGTCCTCTAAGCTAATCCTTTTTTATGTTTGTAACGGGTCCACTCGAATCGTAATTACTAGTTTATGATATTTAAACAGGGATCTCGAGGTAAAAAAACTGAAAGTCCGCCTCTTTCCACAGCGACCCAACAGCTAGAAAAAGAATAAAAAGTAAGTTGCTATCATTACTTCCTTCCCATGAAACAAAGACCCAAAAAAAACTCAAGCCGTCAACATTTTAAGAATCTCATTAAGGAACCACATAGTAAAGGGTGAACCAATGACTTTCTTGAAGAACACCCCACCTTCCAGCTCCCACAAGAAATTGAGTGAATAGGAGAAAGGTTGGGGAGTACAGAGCAGCATAAGATTCACCACTGTACTAGATATTAGGGGCGGATTTATAGGTATATATATAGGGCACGTGAACCCATGGTCTTTCCGCTAAACTAGGTATTTTGTGTACATATTTTTTAGAATTGATCTAATATTATGTGCTGGCACCCATGCTCCAAAGAGGCTAAATGGTTCATTTGGACGAATGTTGTGTTATTATCAAGAGGTGTAGGGTTCAAATCCCACTTAATACTTTTTTTTCTCCTTTCTTTAGTGTTGCACCCATGTTATAAAAATCCTAGATCCGCCTCTGCTAGATATCATGTAAGATGAATTACATTATTATTAAAAGAAATAGGGATATTGATGGTTTTGCAATACCTCATTGTCGTTATTCTCAACAAATAAACATATAGCGTCATCTGCTGCTCCACTAGCAATTATTCCTTCCCTGACATTTTAGCATATCAAGTACGTTAGCTTGAAGGATGACAGTGTTAGCTTGTAAGATGACAGGGAATACAGATACAAATATTATCACAGCATATAATCCCTGATTACTGAAAAACCTTGAGGCAATTAAGGGAAACTACAACATACGAGCCCCAACAAAAAAGAGGTCAAACATAAAATCTAGACAGACAGCACAAATTACGAAACTCTTAATCATCGAAAAATAGATTAA
Organism: Nicotiana paniculata; assembly: GCA_005239505.1. NCBI lineage: Eukaryota > Viridiplantae > Streptophyta > Magnoliopsida > Solanales > Solanaceae > Nicotiana > Nicotiana paniculata. The sequence goes on from MDKI01022363.1 coordinate 17,443, forward strand.
GTTGAGCCCCCCTCCCCCCAAAAAAAAACCCAACAACCAACACACACACTTTTTAGTATAAGAAAAAAAAAAGACAAAAAAAAATCTGACAAAGAAAAGTAATATACGGATTGCAAAAGAAAAAGCCTACATTAGCATGAGCATGATAAGAGATAGATATGGAGTAGTTACCTCGACCAGTGAACTGAGAAAATTGTCCTATCATGATATCCAGATAGAGTACAAACATGTTTCCTGACAAGCACAAAAAGGAAATGGTTGCAAGTAAAGTGGAAAACATAGTAATTATTGAGAGTTGTTCAAGACATAATTAGGTACGTGTCTTCTCTCTAATAGC
>MDKI01283013.1:0-36672 GCA_005239505.1 Nicotiana paniculata
TAACCCGTAACCGGCCCGGTACCCCTACCCGTCCGGTTCAACAAAACCCCAACCCAGCCCGGCTCGGCCCGGCCCACCCGTTAGACACCTCTAATATTAATCGATGGCCATTCAATTAACAACAAGCCAATTATAATTGAACAAATAGAGAGTAAAAAAGCTCAATTATAATATAACACAATCAACAATTATAACACATCCAATAAATATAATAAAAATATGTACTTTTAGATGAATATCACTCCCCTCCCCCGCGGAATAGTAACTGGTTGGTGCATTTGTATGGATTACAAGAAACTCAATACTGCCACCAGCAAAGATCAATATTATACCTACGCCTTCCATAAATGAATATTATCATATTTAGATGATATACACTAACAATTATTAGAATGCCTCGATCTCAAACTAGGATACGAACTCTCCATATTCATTTCATTTTACTTGAACCCGTTTCATCCGATGTAAATTATATAGATTGCTTATGCTAGATCAAAATATGAAGAGTACAGTGAAGAAATTTGATCAAGTAGCTAGTCTAAGATTGAGTCGCCTTAACCACACTGAGTGAAGCACAGTGTAGATTGCATCAAAGGGCTGAGCTGGGCGATGCACTTTGAAATGCCTTTGCAATCTCCTCACTCTTTTCTGCATTTTCAAGTACTTACCACGAGAAACACCTTTCAAGATTGTCTTTAATTCAGGGATTTTGTCAACTGGAACACTAATGGAAAATTGAGTCCAGTCAAGAACATCACTAAATGGCAAGGAATAGTGATCTGAAATTATGACAGGAACGCATCCTGCATAAATTGCTTCAGTGATTCTTGGACTTGCAACTTCATATCCACTTGGAGCTAAGCAAAACTTGGTTTGACCCATTAAATATGTGTAATTTTGAGCCTCAGGGAGGTACTCGTGGACGCGAACTTCTTGATCTTTGCCTTTCCAGTGTTGAAGCAATTGATTTCTTATGTAGCCATGTGCTCCACCAGCAAAGAATGCAAGAATTGGACGATTGGTTGGGTGTAAACCTAAGTCTGGTGGTGCAAGATTAAGAGTGTTGGCTAATCCATAAATCTCAGGCAATGAGATATCTCTTTTGGGTTGAAATCCTTCTGAGGTATTGGCATTGCATAACACTCTGATTAAGTTGTTGAAGAGCTTTGGATTTCCAGTGGAAACCTCAGGTGCCTGAAGTTTTCAAAATATATATAACGAGTAAATAAAAGGGTTTTAATATGGAGCATAAAAAATGAAAATTAAACAAAGACTAGGTACATATAATATATACCCAATCATGGCAAGAAAGAATGAAATGATCAGCACCATTGCTTCTATTCCAATAAGGATATTTGTTAGCAATGAGATGAATGTAATCCTCAACTACAGTTTGCAACTTGGCTCGAAAAATATGATTGGTCCCTGGAATGAAAAGATATTCAACAATATAGGCAACACTGATTGGTATAAAGAAGGCATGAGCTTCATCAGGATGAGAAGCCAGGAAATTAGGTGTTGATGATGATTTTTCAGTCTCCATTTCACCAATGAAATGACCTTCTACTGCATATATCTCTTTCATTGGTCCATTGTGTACCATTGGTAATTCTCCTTCTTTGTATGTCCACACCTTAAATCTCTTCATCATCTCTATGTAACTCCTGCAATTTAATTAGGATTATCAATTTTCAAGACTACTCAAAAATTTTGATTAATTTAAAACATCCACTTGATAACTTAACTGGTGAAAGGCATATGAGTTTCTATACATAGAACCACTTGGAATGAACCTCGAGCTCTCATCTTCTTTGTAACAAGTAGTATAGTTTTTCGAACGAATAGCTCGACGAATTGCTGCTCTTGCTCTCGCTAAATCTTCTTCAATTTTCTCTACACTACTCTTCTGTTCATGCAAATACAACAATGAGATTATTCCACTAGTGCGGTCCGGGGAGAGTAGACTGTACGCACACCTTACCCTACCCATACAAATACAAATGGAGAACATATATATATATATAGTTGATAAATAATAGTACCTTAGCATGAATAACAGAATTTTCTTGTTGATTGTCATGTAAGATTTTGTTGTTTAAGGGAGGTGTTTTTGAGAACGAGGAATGATTTAGTTGGGACAAGTAGACCAAGACAAGAAATACAGAGGCTGCAAATAATAACAATGGAGCACTGCAGCTTGAAACAGACGTCATTTCATAATTTTATATATATATATATATATATACATATATATATATATATATATGGTCGGAAATTGACGATTTCCGGCACTGCTCAGACGGGAAAGAAATTAAGATGATACAACATGTCATACTCATACACTAAATGGAAAATCTCTCAATTTAATTTATGTACCCTACACTCTCTTCAAATCTAAGCAAACGGATCAAATATTGAATCTCCACCTCTCTATATAATTATTCTTTTACCTAGGGGCGGAGCCAAGATTTAAAGTTTATGGGTTCAAGATTTTGAATCTTCTTAAGTCACCGGGTTTTAAATTAATAATTTATACATATTCAATAGATTTCTTAAGACAAATACATGATTTATACAAAAGCTACTTGGTTCGACCGAACCCGTAGCCGAAAGACTAGCTCCGCCTCGACTTTTAGCTCTTCTTTATTACGATAATAGCCCGATTTTTACATGGACAAGCCCAGATCATCTCACTTACACTAATATATGTTAACACTATAGAAGTTTTGAGTTTAAGTTTTATGCACCGGCACCATGAGGTAAAATTGACTCGCGACAATAGGTAACTCTTCATATCTAACTCTGAAAATAAACTAATAACCTGTTATAAGTTATATTATGATAGTGCAAAAATTATATACATTTATCATCGTATAAAACTTAGGGTCAAAGTACTTGACTTTGACCGTAAATTTGGACATAGATTCTTCAAGTTTTCGAAAATAAAATCTATATTTATGAAAACTACATAATATAAGTCATAATAAATCATCAAAATATTTACGAAAAATGTGGTCAAAAAACAATCTCGTAGATTTTCCAAATAGTAATAGTGCCAAATTTATTTGAAACATAGAGAATAACTTTTATGGCAAGTTGAGATTAGTAATGCAAAACATGATAAATATTTTGTTACAACAAGTAAAATTACACTAATAGTGTAGGATTTTTCCTAGTGTGTATTAGTTAAAACTCCTAAAGGAGAAAATTCCTTAGGACCCAAAATCCCTTTGTGACTGCAACGCAAATACGCATATCCCATTATCATTTCATGTATGCAATTTTGTCCTTTTTTTTTTTACTCTATATGTTTTTTTTTCTTTTTGGTGTTGTTTAATTTTGTCTAATGATCTATTCTATGTATGTACATGATATTTCTGTATTATTCCCTATCAGTGTCTACAGTGGCGAAGTCAGGAATTTTCATCAAGAGTGTTCAAACTTGAAATAAATAAAAAAATTCTGACAAAAAGTGTTCAGTATATATATATATATATTATATACCTCTAAAAACTAATATTTTATCAATATAAACAGTATAAAAATAGCCTAGGCAATGAAATTTATAAAATTTGAATGAATATAGAGTGTTGGCATATAGGCAGAGGCCACAAATTTCTCCTATAAAAAAGCCGAAAAGCAAGGCACATGCTTGCTTCTTGATGCAACTTCGCTTTAACTGCAAAATAAAGTAAAGCTACTTTTCATGCACAAAAGTCCTAACTTGAGTACGTGCATTTATCTTTTATGTATTTAGGTTAATTCCTTCTTTTATTACAGCTCGTTTGGATGATTGTTACATATTGTATTGTATCGTATTGTTACTTAAAATATAATATTTATTTTGATTGTTACTTAAATTTTATTGTATCGTATCGTTAAATTCGTCGTTACGCAACGACGAAATGTGCACTTTATGTAACGATCGATTTTGTGTGATCGCGTTGTTACTTTGTCTTTTTCTCTTATCTCACTCTTCATTTTTATTAAATAATTATATTTTATCATTTGCTCTACCTTTTTATATAGTAATGTTACTCTGTATCATAATTTTCTTTATAATACTGCAAGTTTATTATTCATATTGTTGGTGCGTGATATCATAAAACGATGACAAACGACACAATCTATCCAAACATTGTATTCATCAAACGATACAGTACAGTACGATACGATACATTATGAAACGATGTGTAACAACCATCCAAACAGGGTGTTAATGTCGAGTCTTGATGATTTGTTACTTTTATATATATATATATGGAAGTGCTCCTGGAAATTATATATTTTATATATTTGGAAGTGTTAGCTCTTAAAATTATATATTTATAAGTTTTGTGTAATTACTAGTAGGTTGCAATCTAGCAATTTGCACAACTTGCTAATTATGTCATAACATGATTAGAAGGTAATTTCTTGGCATCGTCTTTAGTTTTTCACAAATCATGTACCTTTTCTCACATAAATATTTTTGATTAAAAAAAAAAAAAATTGCACAATTGCTAAGGTCTACCACAATTTTTCAATAACATTCATCTCAACACAAAACGATTTCCCAAAATTGGACTTATAAAAGAGGTTTTAAGAATGATTCCCATGTGATCCCATTATTTTTGCAAGATTTTAAACGGACTATAATCTCACGATTTCTCTAGAGGAAAAATGATACTATACGGCCACTCTTAAAATAATACCTGAAAAATATATATTTTTGTATATTTTATATATATATAAATATATATATATATATATATATATATATATAAATTTTATATACTTTTTCGACTATCAAATATAAATAATTTCAGTCGCGGACTAAAAGTGAGAAAAGTTCATTTCTTGAACTACCTTAATTTCAGTAAAAGGATTCCACCTCAATTAAACCTTAGGGTATCACTTGTTGTTCACTTTAGGTCAACCCAAATTTTTATGGAGGGCATAATTAATGTAGTTAAACATGTAGGAAAAGTCAAACACTATATTATAGACGTAATGTAAACTTCAATTTTGACTATCTCGACTCTTTGCTTATATATGTGAATGAATTAATAATTTACGTCTTTATTATCTCTGTTGGCCGTATATGATTAAAAAGTCAAAGATGGAGTATACTCCCTTCGTTCATTTTTGTTTGTTCACTATTTTAAAAATAAATTTTCACTTTTATTTTTTCATGTTTGCATATTCAGAGAAAAATAATTTATTTTTCTTATTTTGCCCTTAGCATTGATTATTTATTCCAAATCCATTAAAACAATACATCAATTAATATGGGTATTATGATAAATTATATATTGTATTTATTATTTCTTAAGGAGTATGCAAAGTCAATAATGGACAAGTAAAAGTGAAAAAGACAAAATAAATTAGTTATAACGAAATATATTTAGGACAACGTACAAGTTTGTAACTCCAATCCCAAGAGTGCATTGAGTTCTACACAAGTTTCTCTTCTCTTGTCATGGGTACTACTAATTGCCTTGGTATGGTTTTGACAACAAAATCAAAGAATAGCCGAAAGTCCAAATTGCCTTCCCTAGGTGCATACTTTAGTTTAGGGTACAAAGTAGTGTACATGGATCGGGTTGGTTCGATTTTTATTAAAATTAAACTAAATCAATTATATGAGTTTGGATTGGTTTGGTTTTATCGAATTTTTCGGGTTTTCAGTTTTTTCTTTTTACATGAATATTATTTCAATCTTAATTTGTTAAAGTTATAGATAAAGTTTTGATAAGTGAATTTAACAAACATACGATCTATTGAAAAACTTAACAAACATACGATCTATTAAAATATTCTAATGGGAAATTTCTTTTAGTAATACATAAGAGTTATTTTCTTAGTCGTCTAACAATAATTTTCGTTAATGTACACTTTCTAGGTTAACGAGGGGATCCCAACAATTCAATAATTTTTTAAAAGAAAATTCAATATAAAGTTTTAGAAATATATATAAAAATTATATATTTATATATCGGTTTGGTTTGGATTTTTTTACTCAATATTAAACCAAGTCAGATTTTTTAATCGGTTTGGTTTGATTTTTTGGTTTGCTGCGATTTTCCGATTCGGTTTGAAAAGCAATTTTAATTTCTTTTTCTTCTTTCTTAAAAAACAAAAATTCAAAGGGAAAGACAAGTTCTTTCTTTTTCCGTAATTAAAAAAATGTAATAGATTAAAGCTATGAAGCTTAAAGAACAATGAATGCAGCAGAAATAAATAAGGGGTAAAAAAAGTGAAGGCAGATTTTAAAAGCTGAGTAATTTTGATCGGATAATATAAAGGAGGTTAAATATAAATAATATTTGATAGTAGAAAGATAAATTTGATCCTTTTCCCTTTACAGTATACTAAACAAACTCAAAAGCTAGATTTTAACTAATCACCAATGAAAAGACAAACTAAAAAATAAACATGTTTGATAAATGGCTACTTTTGTTGCGTTGCTTGACCAGGTTTTGATGAATGGAGAGGAGAAAATGCAAAGGTATCCTGTTTTTGTAAGATTAACTTAGAGCAATTTATAAAGCTCTAAGTTGATTTTGTTTTTCTTATTTTTTTTACATGATGTAAGAGAGAGAGAGATGTTTTATTTGATTATTAATTTAAAAAAATCAAAAAAAGAAAATTTGACGAATTTAATTCTGGAAAAGATAAAACAAATTAAATAATTCAGGAAAAAAAATGAACAGCCTACTCAAAGGTAACGTAGTAAATGAGAAAATAGGACCAAAGTAGGACGGAAAAATAATAATAAAAGGTAAATAGAGTCATGACATTTTTGAAGTAATTAATGAAGAACGCTTTAATGATCCTCCTTATTTCTGTACAATGTATGTACATAAAAGACCCATGCTAGAATAAGTGGACTCACTTCACTCTTTTTTCCAAATAAAGCACTAGCTAAGATAGCCCGTCCGAAAGGCATGCTTTTGATGTTAGTGTTTGCTTACCTCAAAAATGGTTTTAACAATTATATTTAATTTATGGTTCTAAAAATATGTGATTTATTCTAATACTAGTTGATTATTAGGAAGTAATAAGTGCAAGTAAAGAAAATGAGATAACCAAACCAAAGTCGTCACAAAGTCGGGGACCTCGAGCTCAGTAATATCGGAGACCTTGAGGGTAGCCTTTCGTAGTTAATAATAGATAATAAATGAAGGACAATAAATGGAGAGCAATAAATGAAGAACAATAACGTTGTAGGACAAATTTAAGCACGTTAAACGAGAAAAGTAGAGAATGTTCTATTGATGTGTATATCCCTCTCCTACAAGAATGATTGGGGTCTCCTTTATATAGGAAGGGTGAATCTCAACACAATACATGTCTAATTATGATAGATACAGTTGTATAACGGCCTTCTACGGACTTGTACTATCTTTGCTGACCTTATCAGCTCTAACCACGTGTTCTTGGGAAATTCCCGCATTTCCATGACGGTCATCGATTATAAACTGCTCTGAGATAGGCCGCGATGGGCCTTCGGCATACTTTCTCGAGATATGCACTTCGAGGTCGAACTTCAGACTCTACTTCGAGCCTCTCGAGATCGGGCTTAGCATGCCATAGAAGCCTCGATATCGGGGTCCCCGGTCGATACCGTATACAGATAGTCCCCGCGTTTCTTAGATTGAAATGATAAGAAACGATTTGAATTTCCGACCCTTCGAGACCCTATGTGATGATGTCATCCCTATGACGCAGGCCTTGAAGCGACCAAAGTGACCCATCGGTCCTCTTCCCAAAAAGTCATAATTGCCCGTCAGAGCCGGTTGGCCACTAACGTCAATGAACAGTCGTCGTTTTCTCCTATAAATACTTATTTCCTTCCCTTCATTAAGAACTTTATCATTCTGCAGCAAATATCTTCTTCTATAGACTCACCTTTCTCCACCACTTTTTTCGCCGTGTCAGCTTAAAATTGTGACATTTTTTCTTCTCCTCCTTCTTACCCTAAAGAACCCATGGCTAAAACATCCAAATCGGTTCCTCGGAAGGAAGAAGGCTTCATATCCATTCCCCAGAAAGAAGGAACCTCTACTTCTTCTTCTCGTCCGGCCGGTGGCAAGCCGCCGACCTTAATGAGATTATTTCGAGCAAATTTATTTTGCATAAGGACTTTACAGTAGAGAAGCCTCCCGATGTCGATGGTCGTCGAGAAAACGCCACGAGGTATATACGATCAATCGAGGAGAGGCACCTCGATGCTGTAAAGAGAGAGTGCGGATGGGGAGAGGAGGTCGTTCTGCAAATACCCCCTCGTGAAGAGGATATTACGACCTACGTAGAGGGGTTTTTGTCGGCGTATACATACCTTTTACATTAGGTCCCCTCGACCAGCTCATGCTCGAGTTCTGCCAAAGGTACCAAGTTACCCTGGCCCAAATCCATCCGTTCTTCTGGCGGATCGTGTTGATGATGAGGTTTTTTGTTGACAAGGTCGGGATTGAATTCACCCTTAGCCACCTCATTCGATTGTATCGGCCTCAGTATTTCCAAGTTCTAATCAAACTCCAACGCCGGGCCACCAAATCTTTCTTTGCCAGCAACGATGAGAGCAGGGATCGGAGCTGGATGAGCCGGTTCATCAGAGTGAGGACCATCGACATCATTCCTTCGGAGTTCCTGTCGTTCCCCGAGAGATGGAACTTCACACGTGAGTAAAATATGATGCTTCATCTTCCTTTCATTAATTTTGTTACACGTCGAGTGACTATTTCCCTTTCTCTTCTTTCAGCGGCCTCCTAGATGCCTGATGCGGTCCTCGACCTCCCGGACTGGGCTCGCAAACTTGCAGCTACCTCGACTTACGATAAACGCAAGTGGATGGACTTGTCGAGGGGCGGGTAGGAGGCGAAACACCATGGTATATGTTATAATGATACTTCTTCCCTTTTAAGAGATACTTTTTTTACAGGACCTAACTTCTTTGTTGCAGGTATTGGTGAGTTCTTCGAGATGAGGCAGCCCCCTCTTGGTGAGGAATAGGAAGCTTCTGCTTCGAAGCCGAAGAAAGATAACAAGAGAAAAAGATCCTCGAAGGACGAGGACGCCCAAAGCAAAGCAAAACCAGCTCGGGGACATAGAAAGAATGTAGTCACCAATGAGGACTTATTCATCCGTAGATCCACGGGCGATGATGACGATGAAGTTGAGGGTTCGATGTAGGTGACTTGAACTGGAAAGCCTTCCGAGGCAGCTAAGCCGGCAGCAACCGAAACCCCTAGCCTCGAAGGAGGAGATAAAAAGAAGAAAAAGGACGAAGGCCCTTCGTCTCCGAACTTACGAGCTGCTTCCCAGACTTCAGGGAATACTTCGAAGGGAAAAGGTGTCGAAGTACCTCTGCCCGATCAGAGCGCCCCAGGAGATTTCCCTGAGGTCGTTACAGTGGGTCACTCACCATCATTCCCAACCTTCTCTAAGGACACCATTAGGGATGTTCGGGACTTAAAGACGCCCGAGTTAGGCGGAGTCCCAAGTGAGAATGAATCGTTCCAAGGTGGCTTCACTGGGGTCGATGAGGCTATGTTCAATGGTGAGTTTTTAATAGTGCTATAATTTTTCCGACTTCATATTTTCTTTCTTTTTCTGATCAAACATTTCTTTCCATAGGCTTTCGACAAATTTAAGGCTGAGCTACGTTGCTGTGAGGCCGAGATGCGTAGATCTTCTAATGAGGAGAAGACCCTCAGACTTCTTTGTGCCAAGAAGGAAAAGGAGTTGGCACAGCTTCGATCGGAGTTGACCCGAGCTCGGGACTACGAGGACAAGCTTGAGAAGAAGGTAACCTTAGTTTTGAAAGAGTATGGGCTTCTTCTCCAATCTTTGGAGGCTAACACTCTGATGACTCAGTTGCAGCAGAAGGTAGAAATGCTGGAGCGTCTTCGAAGCGAGGTCGCTCAAGTTAACTCCGAATGCAATGAGTGGAAGGCACAAATGGATGTTCTTTCAGCGACCAAGAAATAAACATTGGCTAAAGTGTCTGCCCTCGAGATTCAACTCCGAAATGCTCAAGAGAGCAATTCGGTTCAGGCGGGAAGGATAACTGAGCTCGAGGCTGGTCTTACGAAAGTGAAGCCCGAGATCGAGAAAGCCTGAGCCGAAGACAAAGAGATACAAATAAAGGCCGGCGAGAAGGTTGCCATCTATTTGAAAGATGTTGATGAGGGAAACCCTCGAGGAGATTCACGCTAAGGGATTCGATCTCTCGGAGGATATAGAGCAGGTCAGGGCGGACGAGATTGGCGCCAAGTTCCTCGTCTCTTCTGATGATGAAGACGATGTTGAAGGCGATGAGGAGGAGGCCGATAAGGAAGTTAGTCCCAAGGGGGTTGATGAAGACAAAGTCCCCGAGGGGGAAAAGACAAAGTCCCTGATGATAGACTAGGTCTTCTTTTGATTTTTGTAAAGGGCTCCCCGTGGGAGTGTTGTAGGTGTACCTGTGTACTATTTTCTATATATAAAGAAATCTTTCATTTTATTTTTGCATAACTTTTCATCTTGCCTTTGTCTTTGATTTTTTATGCTTGTCAATGGTCAGTCCGATGTGTTGGACTCAGAATATAAAACCCTTATGTTTATGTGCTCGACGATCGATCGACAGTAAGTGACCATCTAAGGTCCGATCTTCTAACTGAGCTTTAGCTCGGGACTTTCGAGTCCGAACTTAGGTGAGGCCTCGAGCACAGTGTGCTTCGGCCTTTAGATCGTTTAGGTATCGACCCTTAGGTTTTAAAACATTGGCCCTTAGGCTCTTTAGATCAGCCCTTAGGCTCTTTAGGTTGGCCCTTAGGCTCTTTTTAGATTGGGTCAATTCGACCTATAATATGGCTATAATTTTCCCCCATTCTGGATAAAGATTTTTAAAGTTTTTGTTATGCCTTGGCATGTTTTGTGTTCGTCCGAATCTTCAACGGCTCAAATGGGAACCTCGATTATAAGTCGATATGTGACGATAATTGAGTACATCGTGAGGTTCTCTCGAAGGCTTATTTTTCGAAGCCTTTATACTGAAGGCTGATTTTTTTGAAGCCTTTTGATTGTTCGGAGATAATATTATTGAAGCTCCTTTTCTTATGCCGAGGGTAGCCTGATTAACCGGTTTTTTCGAAGTGTTTGAAGGCCTTTAGATTTATGACGGAAGTCAGACGTCTCCGAGCCGCATTATTTCGGCCGTAGCCTTTTCATATGACCGGAGTCTTTATATTGGGTTGTAGCCTTAAGTCCCCAGGTGAGATGACCTCGGCCTCTATATCGAGGGTATGTCTTTTTAGGGGTCTTACAAGTTCGAATATACAGCCTTGGCCTTAATACCAGGATTATGCCTTTTTAAGGTCTTATAAGTTTGAGTACGCCTCGTTGAGGTCTTGTAGATTCGATGTTGCCTAATTGAGGTCTTATGAGCTCGAGTCTTTGATAGCTCAATAAGTTGACTGCGGATGACAGTCCCCGAGTGTTCGGGAGTATTTGGCCCTTGAGCCGTTTCATGCAAGAATAGTAAACTTATTTGAGGCACAAAGTGTTTTGATGGACAAGGATGCTTCTTCGATTACTTGATACATGCGTACATGTTTTTTCCATTGGGGGCTCGACTATTCTACACGGACACGGTTCATTTGACCGTTTGGCCTGATACAACATTCTCCTATCGAGGCCCTCTTTGGCATAACTTGGTTTCTTTGAAAAGGTAACCTCCGAGGGTGATGCCCCCCAGTATTCGAGGTTGATTGAAAAGAAGCCTTGAATACTTTATGAGTTTTCCTTAGGTAGCATATAAATGTTGCCTCGTTAAAAACCTCGCCGGTCCATTTGGGATAAAACCCGATCTAAGGGAAAAAGAATGCAACGCATGCTTTAAAACTTAAGGTCTTCGAGCTGAAGGGTGCTTTGACTCTTCTCAATCGAACACCTGCAATAAGTTAGTATGAAACGTAAATGAAAAGGGAGAAGGTTATACCTTAGCAATAATAACGTTTGAGCACCGATATGTTCCAATTTCTTGGTAGTTGCTCGCCTTCCATGGTGCCAAGTTTTGTAAGACCTTTTGCCTACTACTCCGAGGACGCGGTACGGTCCTTCCCATCTAGGGCCTAGCTTCCCTTCATTTGGGTTTTGAGTGTTGAGAGTGGATTTCCTTAGGACTAAGTCCTTAACTCTGAACTATCGGAGGTTTGTTCTCCTGTTATAGTACCTTCCGATCCTTTATTTTTGGGCGGCCATTCGGACCAGTGCGGCCTCTCGCTTTTCATCTAGTAGCGCGAGGGCAGTAGTCATGGCCTCGTTGTTCGATTCCTCGGTGGCATGTTGAATTCGGGAGCTCGGTTCCCCGGCCACGACCGGTATCAAAGCCTCGGACCCATATGCCAAAGAGAACAGGGTCTCTCCTGTGCTTGACTTCGAAGTTGTTCGATATGCCCATAGTACTTCGGGCAACACTTCTCTCCATTTTCCCTTCGCAATTTCTAGCCTTTTCTTCAAGTTTTGAGTGATGGTCTTGTTCGTGGATTCGGCTTGTCCATTTTCACTCGGGTGGTAAGGCGTCGATAGGGATCTTTTGATTTTATGATCTTCAGAATTTCGTCACCTTGCTGCCAATGAACTGCTTCCCATTATCACATGTGATCTCGGAGGGGATCCCGAATCGGCATATGATATGGTCCCAAATGAAGTCAATGACTTCTTTTTCTCTTATTTTCTCGAAGGCTTGTGCTTCCACCCATTTCGAGAAGTAGTCAGTCATAAATAAAATAAATCTTCCTTTACCTGGCTCCATTGGTAGGGGGCCAACGATGTCCATCCCCCATTTCATGAACTACCACGGGGATAAGACTGAGTGTAGTTGTTCACTGGGTTGGTGAATCATTGGTGCGAATCTTTGGCATTTGTCACATCTTCGAACGAATTCCTTGGTGTCCTTTTCCATGATATCCCAATAGTAACCTACTCTGATCACCGTTCGAACTAAAGATCGGCACCGGAGTGGTTTCCACAAGTTCCTTCATGGATCTTTCGAAGCACATAGTCAGTGTCCCCTAGTCCTAAACACACTTCTAGAGGCCCGTCGAACGTCCTTCTATATAGTGTTCCATTCTCATCGAGTGAAAATCGGGCTACTTTGGCTCGAAGGGCCCTCGATTCTTTTGGGTCTGTGGGAAGCTTCCCATCTCTCAAATAGTCGATGTACTTGTTCCTCCAATCCCATGTTAGACTTGTTGAGTTGATCTCGGCATGGCTTTCTTCAATCGCCGATTTGGATAGTTGCACGATAGCCCCAGGAAGTATGTCATCTTCTTCGACGGACGATCCCAGGTTTGCGAGTGCATCGGCCTCGTTGTTCTGTTCCCGAGGTACGTGGACCAGAGTCCATTCTTTGAAGCAATGCAATGTCACTTGAAGCTTGTCTAAGTATCTTTACATCCTATCTTCCCGAACCTCAAAGCTCCCATTTACTTGGTTCACTACTAGAAGAGAGTCACATTTTGCTTCAATTACTTCTGCTCCTAGGCCTTTGGCCATCTCGAGACCTGCAATCATAACCTCATACTCGGCCTCGTTGTTAGTAAATTTCGAAGTTTTTATGGATTGTCTAATTATGCCGCCTGTAGGCGGTTTCAGAACTATGCCGAGTCCGGACCCTCTCACATTTGAGGCACCGTTAGTGAAGAGGGTTCATACACCCGACGATGTGCCCGTTCTTAGCAAGGTTCTTTCTCTACCTCGGGCACGAGGGCAGGCGTAAAGTCGGCCACGAAGTCCGCCAAAATTTGGGACTTGATAGCCGTTCAGGGTTTGTACTCGATGTCGTACCCCCCGAGTTCAATGGCCCATTTGGCCAATCGGCCCAATATTCGGGCTTATGCAAGATGTTTCGAAGAGGGTGTGTTGTTAAAACACATATACGATGGCATTGAAAATAAGGTCTTAATTTTCGAGACGCGCTTATTAATACAAGAGCTAATTTTTCTAAGTGCAGATACCTGGTTTCAGCATTTCCTAGGGTTCGACTTACATAATAGACAGGGAATTGTGTACCTTGTTCTTCTCGAACCAACACACCACTTATGGTACCTTGGACACGGCCAAATACAAGTACAACATTTCGTCCTCCTTCGGGGTATGAAACAGAGTTGGGCTCGAGAGATACCGCTTTAATTCTTCTAAGGCATGTTGTCATTCTGGGGTCCACTCGAAGTTGTTTTTCTTCTTGAGTAGGGAGAAGAAGTGGTGACTCTGATCTAATGACCTCGAGATGAATCAGCCTTAGCCTGTTATCCGCCTGGTCAGCCGTTGTACCGCTTTCACGTTGTTTACCACAGTGATTTCATCGATGGCCTTGATTTTGTTGGGATTGATCTCGATTCTCCGATTCGACACCATGAAGCCTAAAAATTTGCCCGATCCGAATCTGAAGGCGCACTTCTCGGGGTTGAGCTTCATGTTGTATCTTCTAAGGATGTCGAATGTTTCCTGCAAATGAGTCAAATGGTCCTCTGTGCACAGGGACTTAACTAGCATGTCATCAATGTAAACTTCCATAGACTTGCCTATTTGATTTTCGAACATCTTATTAACTAGGCGTTGATATGTGTCTCCCGCTATTTTTAGCCCGAAGGGCATTATATTATAACAATATATACCATACTTCGTGTTGAACAGAGTCTTTTCCTGGTCCTCCGGGTTCATTTGGATTTGATTGTACCTGGAGAAGGCGACGAGAAATGTAAGGATCTCGTGGCCAGCCGTGGCATCGATCAAGCGATCGATGTTGGGCAATGGGAATGAGTCCTTAGGGCATACTTTATTTAGGTTTTTGTAATCTACGCACATTCTTAATTTATTTCCTTTTTTGGGGACTACTACTACATTAGCTAACCATTCGGGATATTTCACATCACTAATGGATCCTATCTTGAGAAGTTTTTGATGAATGTATGTTTTACCTCGGACTGAGGCCTCCTTTTTTGCTTCACCGATTTGAACCTGGGGTCAACACTTATTCGATGGGTGGTTAGTTCCGGCGGGATCCCTGTCATGTATAAATGGGACCAAGCGAAGCAATCAATATTATTAATAAGAAATTGAGCGAGTTTTCTCCTGAGTTCGGGGGTTAATCCCGTTCCTAGGTATACCTTTCGATCTGGAAGATGCTCGATCAAAACGGCCTGTTCAAGCTCTTCGACCGTCGACTTTGTTGCATCCGACTCTTCGGGGCAACGAAGGCTCGAGGAGTGATGAAGTCTTCTTCATCATCTTCAATCAACTGCTCACAGACCGCCTGTCCCTCGGGGATCTGCTTGTCTTTTGAATTCTCCGAAGTGGAAGGTGACGATGTTGGTGTCATTTCGTGTACCGCGAATATCTCCTTTGCTGCACGCTACTCTCCATACACCGTTTTTACACCATCCTTTGTTGGTAACTTCATCATTTGATGAAGAGTTGATGGCACTGCCCTCATGCTATGTATCCACGGCCTCCCAAGCAAGGCATTGTACCTCATGTCACCTTCAATGGCATGAAACTTGGTATCTTGAATTGTACCAGCCACGCTGACTGGAAGGATGATTTCCCCCCTGGTTGTCTCACTCGCCATGTTGAATCCATTGAGGACTCGAGAGGCGGATATGATCTGATCGAGCAGTCCGAGCTGATCCATCACTCTCGACCTGATTATGCTGGCCGAACTACCTGGATCCACGAGCACGCATTTAATATGAACTTTATTCTAAAGAAAATAAATTTAGTGCATCATTATGAGGCTGAGACAAGGCCTCGATGTCTTCTTCGCTGAATGTGATAGCATCCTCGGGTACGTCACTCCGAGTCCGCTTTTCCTTTGTGATGGATAATTTTGTTCGTTTGAACACAGGTCCCTGTGGGACGTCGACTCCTCCAATGATCATATGAATGATATGTTGCGGCTCCTCCTGTTCATTTTTCCTGTTTGCATCCCTCTCTCGAAAGTGATTCTTAGCTCGGTCGCTGAGGAACTCTCGAAGATGCCCTTCGTTGATCAGTAGGGCTACCTCCTCCCGAAGTTGTCTACAATCTTTGGTCCTATGACCGTAAGTGCCATGGTATTTGCACATTAAGTTGGGGTTCCTTTGGGAAGGATCTCACTGTATTGGCTTCGGCCACCTGGTATCTTTGATCTTACCTATTGCTGATACGACGTCTGATGCATCGTTGTTGAAGTTATACTCTGACAATCGGGGTGCCTCCATCAGCCCCGTGTGCCTGTCGAACCTAGTTTTGCTCATGAGTCCCGGAGAATTCTGACCTCGATCTACCCTTCCATCGTTTCGAGGTATATCACGCCTCAGGGCGTTTCTTCGGTCTTCGACATATGGCTAGTATCTTTCCTTGTTCGATTTCGACTCCCTTTCTGCATTCCTTGACTCTTTTGCTAAGAGCATGCTTGGATATACTGAGCCCGATGGGGCTCCCAATTGGTCGTTCTCGACCCTGATCTTCGATCGATACCTGTTATGCACATCCACCCAAGTCACGGAGGGATACTCGATCAAATTTTGCTTCAGCTGCTTCGAAGCTATCGAGCTTCATTCATTTAAGCCCTGAGTGAAGGCTTGCACCGCCCAGTCATCAGATACTGGTGGTAATTCCATTCGTTCCATCTGAAAGCGGGATACGAACTCCCTTAGCATCTCGTTCTCTCTCTGTTTAATTTTGAAGACATCGGACTTCCTTGTAGCGACTTTAATGGCACCAGCATGTGCCTTCACAAAAGAGTCTGCCAAACATGGCGAACGAATCTATTGAGTTCGGGGGGAGGTTATGATACCACATCATGGCCCCCTTCGATAGTGTTCTCCAAACTTCTTCAACAAGACGGACTCAATCTTGTCGTCTTTTAAGTCATTCCCTTTTATACCACAAGTATAGATGGTAATATGCTCATTAGGATCTATGGTCCCGTTGTACTTTGGGATATCAGGCATCCTGAACTTCTTCGGAATGGGCTTCGGAGCCACACTCGACGGAAATGGTTTGTGCACGAACTTCTTCGAATATACCCCCTTCAAAATCGGAGGTGCGCCTGAGATCTAATCGCCCCTCGAATTATAGGTTTCTACTTTTTTGTCGTTGGCCTCTTCTTTTCTCCTGATTCAATCCTTTTGGTGAGGTCCTCGAGCATTCTCATAATAGTGGGGTCTGTTCTTGACCCATTATTACTAGATCTTACCGGTGTTGACTCAACTCGGGGAGCTGCTTCTGGTCCTGATGTACTTGGAGTTTTTTGCTGACTCTGTAGCTGAGCAATATCAGCTTGTTGTTCTTGCAACATCTCGAAAATGATTTGTTTGTTGAGTTAATTTCGAGCATGGTTTGTTTGTGCGTCAGGTTGGACTTCTCCTTGCACGCTTCCCCCGACATCCGTACCCAAATTGGTGCTTATAGCAATATGCGATCCAACATCAACTGGGTTGGGAATAGGTGATATTCCGGGGTTGAGCGGTGGCACACCGGCTGCTGAAGCTGCAACATTATTTTCCCCATGGAAACCAAGGCCATTGTTGCTATGCACTGGTGCGTTAGCTGAGTTTGACATGTTTTACTCTGAAATCAAAAAATCTTGGACAAGAAGAAGTGTGAAGAATAACGTGTGTTATCAAAAAACTAGCACTAAAATAATGACTATTATCTTTAGCCCCACGGTGGGCACCAAACTGTTTACCTAAAAAATGGTTTTAACATTTATATTTAATTTGTGGTTCTAAAAATATTTGATTTATTCTAATACTAGTTGATTATTAGGAAGTAATAAGTGCAAGTAAAGAAAATGAGATATGCAAACCAAAGTCGTCACGAAGCCGGGGACCTCGAGCTCAGTAATATCAGAGACCTCGAGGGTAGCCTTTGGTAGTTAATAATGGACAATAAATGGAGAACAATAAATGAAGAAAAATAAAGTTGTAGGACAAATTTGAGCACGTTAAACGAGAAAAGCAAAGAATGTTCAATTGTTGTGTATATCCATCTCTCACAAGAATGATTGGGGTCCCCTTTATATAGGAGAGGTAAATCTCAACATAGTACATGTCTAATTATGACAGAGAAATGTTATTGGTACAGCTGTATAACGGCCTTATACGGACTTGTACTATCTTTGCAGACCTTATCAGCTCTAACCACGTGTTCTTGAAAAATTCTCGCATTTCCATGATGGTCATCGATTATAAACTGCTCCGAGATAGGCCGCGATGGGCCTTCGACATACTTCCTCGAGATATACACTTCGAGGTCGAACTTCGGACTCTACTTCGAACCTTTCGAGATCGGGCTTGGCATGTCATAGAGGCCTCGATATTGGGGTCTCCGATATCGACCATATAGAGTGTTACGTTTTTGGGAGAGAGAATGGCACAATATAATAATTTAAATTTTGATTCTCCTAAGAAAAGTCTTAGAAAAATAATCTCTGGTTAGAATTTTTAAGCACACAGGTTTCAGAAATTATTGGGCAAATCTTATGGTGATTCATGAAAATTCTAACAGATGCCATAATTTTGCAAGTTATGGTGATAGTCACAAAATTCTGATGGTTGCCATACTTTTGTTGCAGTTGACCACAAAATTCTAACGGATCAACAAAACATTTTGCATTGTGGGTTAACATTCTAGTGATCATAAAAATTTCCGACCGACGTGCTTAAAAATTCTAACGTGGATATTTTTGCAAATCTTTAACTTAAATAGGTTGGGATTACCAAAATGAGGAATACTAAGATTATATATTAGAAATATTCATAAACTTGAGCAGAAAAGCTTCCCTCTAGCAACTACGAGTGCGAATGCAGCGCTATTTTTTCTGTGTAGTGTACAAACCGAACCGAAAAACCGCACCAAACCGAAAAGTCAAACCAAACCGATTAAAAAATCCGATATGATTTGGTTTAGTATTGAGTAAAAAAACCCGAACCAACCCGACATATAAATATATAATTTTTATATATACTTTTAAAATTTTATATAGAATTTTCTTTAAAAAATATCTAGAAATATTTGGGATTATCTTGCGGGATATAAATTTTAATAGAATATGAAATGCTACATATTTATTGACCTTAAATAATGAGTTGTATGATCACTTTCTTATCAAGTGTTACTGAAATGCGTCTATCTCTTTGTTCTTTCATATTCATATAATATGTTAAGATCTATTAAATTTTTATATATTTTTCGAATGTGAAGTGGTCATTAATATTTAGGTATCATATTGATTTTTATGTTTGATTACTAAATTCGGTTAACCTGAATGTGTATATCAACAAAAAACTTTGGCGGACGACTAAAAAAATAACAATTATGTGTTACTAATAGAATTATTTCATAAGAATATTTTAATTGATAATATATTTGTCCTTTTTTTATATTTTTAGTAAATATATATTTAATTATCAAATATTTAACAAAATAAGATTGAAATAATATGTAAGTACCAAAAAACCCGAAAAACCCGACAAAACCGAACCAATCCAAACCGATATAATTGATTTGGTTTGCTTTTGATAAAACCCGAACCAACCCGGTCCATGTACAGCCCTAGTGTAGTTCAACTCTTGACTGCTTTCTTATCTTTATACAACTGCAATCAAGAAAGAAAACGTGAATCAGTGTACGGATTATCTAGCTCACTATTTACGAACTTAAGCTGTAAGTTATATCATATTTCAACTTAAGAACAAAGATGATAAGGAGGATATAGATTAGTCCTCTAATCAGAATTTTCAAATTAATATGACAAATCTACAACTTAGGTTGTACTAAACAAACCAGTTTAAATACAATACTGAATTACAAGTCTCCTCAAACTTTGGAACCATTATGAAAATTTTCAAGAAATCCTACTATGCCTTCATGTAGACTTTTTTTTTTTTTTGATAGGTAAGGCAAAATATTATTGATAAGACAGTACCAATGAGGTATTGAAATGTTACAAAAAGCTGGACATCATCAAACACTACGCAAAAACTATAAAAATTGCACGGGGTGCCCTATTTGGTCGCCCCTATTTAACTTATACCCATTTTTTTTAAAAGTTTTAATTTGTACCCACTTTTTAAGCAACTTCAGCCCCCTTTCTCCTCTTTCTCCTTCTCCTCCTCAACTTAACAAGAGGAGCTATTTGCAGAAATTGATCAAAAAATAGATGATCAAGCATTCAGTGATGGTGAAGTAGCTTCCTGTACCACAGATGGGAATGAAATAGTGAATATTGTCATAGCAGATCCAATTCTGCAAGCAGACTCTGCCAAGAGAATATACATACTTGTGGAGAAGACGAATACAAAAAATCTTATCCCTGCTGAAGATGGACGAATACAACAGGACGAACGCCAGTTACAAACAAAAACTTCAGCTCTAGAACTGAAGTTCGACAGTTACAAAATAAAAACTTCAGCTTCACCAGTTACAAAAACAAAAACTTCAGCTCTAGAGCGGAAGTTCACCAGTTACAAAAGCAAAACTTCAGCAATTACAAACAAAAACTTCAGCAAATAGAGAATAAAACTTCAGCTACTATGCTTAAGTTCAGCAATTACAAAACCAAAATTTCAGCACACTTGCTACTTCAGTCCCGTCTACTAGAATGCTGAAGTTTTGCGTGATTGACTTTGTTACTTCAGCTTCATATGCTGAAGTTACGCGAAAAAGTGGGTACGCTTGCAATTTTTTTTGCAAAGCGGGCACAAGTTAAAACGTGACCCAAAAAGCGGGTATAGATGCAAATGCCCCGCAAAAACTGTATCTAAGAGCCCATAAACACTATGCCTTAATGTAGACTTTGTAATCATCTTCCAATTATCAGTTCACAAGCAGTACAATGAAGCTGCAAAGATTCAATAGATAGACCTGACACATCATCTTTCCTCAAATGATGCGCCTCAATGCCAGATTGCCATTATCGTAGTGTATTATATATCCTTTTTCTCTTTATATTGGAAGTCAGAGCAAGCATCGAGTGCCAAAAGGTAAGTGATTAAAGAAATGTTTGCTAGGAATCCTCACTTACTTTCTCGTGCATGGATGCTCAACATCAAAGTTTTAGTCAGCGTAGGTGAATGCAGGGTGGAGAAAAGAAGAACCTGAAACCAGACCAAGTTATAATTTTGTTGATTATAATGCAAGAGCAAATCAAATTGTTCCAAGCCGTTCTAATCAGCTCAGATATTTTTGATATTGTTCGTTGAAGTAAAACCGAGGTCTACTTCCTTGATAAATATTTGAAAACCAAGGTAGCTAAATTACATCTATAATTATCCTCGATTCTCTACAAAATCACCTACTAGGACTTTGATTCAGGGGAGACGAGTTCAGACCAAGGTTCTCACCCAGATTGTTTCATATAGTCACAGAATTACTGTTATCAGTATACTATCTCAACAAGGAAAACACAATCTCTTATGTTTTTTCTGCTGCTAATGCAGTTGTTTGCATTATGCTCACTGGAAGCAATTAACCCCTACAAAAGCTAACCTATTACGAATAGCATTGAGGGAAAAAATATCATGCTAAGAGAGTAAATAGGATGTCAATTTCCAATCTTTAACGGAATCATTGATTGGAACAGGAAAGAACTGGCTTTTTTTCCCTATATCGAGTTTTCTGTTAACATGGTGGAAAAGTGCTCTACAAACAGTATTTTAGAGCATTTGGACAGTCCAAAAAGCGCAAGAGAGAGACTATTGAATGGAACTATAGCAGTAGCTAGACGGAAAGTAAAGGTCTAGTATAAGATTGTGTTCTCAAAGGTCTGGCAAAATGAATTTTTCTCCAGAAGGCATTCTACCGTCTAACATGTTCCCAACCCTATGATGTACTGGCGCAAAAATGAATTTGCCTACAAATCAATACTTACTCAGAGGTTAAACAAGGAAAGGTTATGATAATCAGAAGTGATAACAAGATTGCAAAAGGAATGTGCAGCTTTTAGCTTGTCAAAAGTCCACTTCACCTTCTCTCAAGTATTTTAAAGAGAGTCCATAACAAAAATAACCATCGAGATTGTTGAAGTTAGAGCTCACAAGTTGATTTAGTGTTTGGAAAATCAGGAAATAGTATAATCTCATAATGATCAAACAAGAATGATTGCTAACCCATGGCAAACAGATAATATGAATCTAGCAAATAATCAAGAAAGAAAAGATAGGTGATAGATATATAAGCTACCAGGGATATAAATAGGTGTTATTTATAAAAGAAACAATACAGTGTAAAGAAAATCAGGAAACAGTATAATCTCATAATGAGCATATAAAGATTAATTTTCAACCAATGGAAGCCAGACATTATGATTCTAGCAAATAATCAAGAAAGAAAAGAATACTCATTCTGTCATTCTAGTTTTAGAAAGTAAATATATAGACTTTTGTTTTCAGATTGGAAAACATTTACATGATGAGGAACTGTTGAAGAAATACATAGTTCCATCGAAGAGCCAACACAATCCATTTTTAAAAGAGTAAAATTTAGAAAGTTAATAAAAAAAAAAAAGGGCAGCCCAGTGCACTAAGCTCCGCTATGCACTGGGTCCAGGGAAGGGCCGGACCACAAAGGTCTATTGTACTCAGTCTTACCTTGCATTTCTGCAAGAGGCTGTTTCCACGGCGTGAACCTGTGACCTCCTGATCACATAGCAGCAACTTTACCAGTAACACCAAGGCTCTCCTTCAAAATTTAGAAAGTTATATTTACATTTAAAAGTGCATGACAATTTTGAATTACCAATACTTATTAGCATCATTTGCAGGAACCATCCCTTCTTCAATGTCTATTGATATTAGCTTCTCAAATGTCTTTTCGACATCCTTCTACATTGGCGGCAGTGGAAGTAGAGTGGATGGAGCTCCTCTCCTTACACTCAAGTGGCTTTATGGTAGGAGAGTATGTTTTAAGTATGCAATGGCCTTAGTTGTCAAAGTAATATCAATATTTTTTTTTGGGCTTGAAAAAGAGATGGACGCAATACAGTTTAAGGTCCTTGAATGTTAACTTAGTCAGCCACCGAATAGAATGATAATTTTCCTAACCTCATATGCTCATTAAAATTAACTATAACTTCCGAGAGGTCTTACTCTTTGCTCAAAAGTAAACCTTTTTTCCCGAAAAAGAAAAGAACAAAAAATTAGGTACTAGAAAAATATTAGACAAGTTTTGTTGAAGCTTCTACATTTCACATAATACAGCAAACATATCTCATTCTTGATTTATACGAGCAATAATTATGCAGTCAGAGAAACAGAACACTGGGTGTGGAATGTGAAACAAACCAAAAACAATTATGCACCACCTTCGTGATAACTAGTTAACTGAACCGACCATTTTACTCCTGACACACTACTGTAGACTGAGAGGGAATAAGGGACAATTTATCGAATACCAATTTAACGAAGGGACATGAGTAATATTCTGATAAATATTGGCATTTTTTTTTTCCCAAGCTTGTGCAGCAACCCACAAAACAGAAAAGAAATACTAACGGCTTAAAGTGGACAAAATACCAAATCCAAATAACATCCTTATTCGAACATCCAAATCACTTAAATATTGGAAATAATTAGTCGATTATATAACATGCTGGTTAGTTTTCAACCTGAAATTGTCTTGATAAAAAAATGTCTCTCCAAGTGGCTGATTGATCATTACTTTATGTCAAAAAGTGCTATTCCGTCCCTCCCAATTTATATGGCAAAGTTTAATTGGACAGATAAAAAGGAAAGTGTGCCACATAAAATGGGACAAAGGAAGTACTATTTTCTTCGCTACTTGAACCAAAGGGAATTCTTCTTTTACCAACTTATTTCTACATCTTGGAACTCTTAAATTTGTGGACCCCAGGTGGGACCAAGGGCGGGTAACGTAAGGCAGATAAAGCCCTTGCCTTAGGCCCCCAAATAGTAAGGGCCCCAAATTTTGACATTTTTAAAATTTTGATTGAGGTTGCTATTGAGTGAGTAAATAATTTTCTCGCATTAAAAAATAGTATATTTACCTTCCCATCAGTTCTAATTCTTCTTCCTCTTTGTATCCTCTTTCTTCTCTTCTTGTTTTTGATGATTTTACTCTAATTTCAACTCGGATTCTCTGAATTAGCTAGTTCTTTTTGTCATATTTTATTTATTCATACATCAAAATGCAAGTTCTTTTATGTCTCATTTGTTTTAATAAAGAAATTCTCGGGGATAGTGGTGCAAGATTCGTACTCAATGGATAACGAGCTGAATCCTCTACCTATTTCTAAAAATCATACTTCTGTCCACGGGAGAGTTCGAAACCGTGATGTGATCCTAACATCATCACGTGTTGGGCTCGTATCACAGAAAGTCATGTGGGTTTCTTTTGTGTCTTATTATCATATGAATATTTTTAAGGGCCTTTTAATATATTTTGGCTTTAGGCCACAAAATTAGTTGAGTCACCCTTGGTGGGACCCTCGGCCCAGCCACCAAACTATATTCCAAATAATACCGAAGTGGGATTAGAGCATCATGTAATTTAGGCAGTATGATAAACCATGGTTTTTCTTCATGTTTTCAGCATTCGGTCAGCTTAATCACTCAGCTATGACGGAAACATAAAACTAAAGGGGAGAAATACAAACAAAAGGCAACGGTATAAGCTTTTATTTATAACTTCCTAATGAATATGGTACAAAAATCTCTAGCCTTCCCAAACATCCGTCTTATATAATAATGGATAGCAGCAGTTGTGCACATTGAGAGATTTTTCCAAACCCTTTTATGCAGCATTAGTTCTTCAGTCGACCACTAAATACTAATTAGCCTACAGTAGCCGTAGAAGTGATTCAAAAACAACAGGACGGAATTAGTACCATACTTAGTACACTCTTCACTGAGATTACTCAAAGGCAAAAAGGAAAAGTATTATATTCAAGTCCAAAAGAAAACTAAATTACTTGCATGGAAAAAAAATACTTTCTTATGAATTAAAATGTTCAACACCCACAACAATTTGGCAAAGAAAAGGTTATGGTTGATAGTGATGGAAAACTGTTAGATCCACCAAAATAGGAAAGGATATGTTCGTAAAAGAGAGATAAGAAAACTCACAAGACATCTTAGTAGTCTTCATCTTCGGAATAAGAGCCATCGATGTATTGGTCATATATCTGATATTCTCCAAGACTCTGATCATCTTGCACTTCATCCACCCCCGTTGTACTGAATGGAAAATTACCAAAGAGCTCTTGCAAGTAATCTCTTGAAACATTATCGTGGTTTGTATCTGGGCAGCATATAGGAAAATAAAAATTTTGGGTAACTAATATCCGGCTCCAACAAAAACCTTGGCACCCAATTCCCAGTGTTTATAAACCAGAAGTTCATGGCTAGATGACCCTAGAAAGGAAAAGAAGAAAGGAAAATTGCTCTAAATCACAAAATTAGACCTTAGAGGTACTTGAGCATCAAAAGTAACATATTGATCACTCCCTGCAATTTCCATTTTCATTCCAATGCAACGAGAGGAATGTTTATTTATGACCCAAAAAGAACTTCTCTTTTTTTTTTGATAACCATGGTGTCCAAACCAGCTTGCACGCACCTCAACTAATTCGACAAGGCCAAAAAGAACTTTTCTTGTATCACACAAAAAGGAAATCATCACTATACAACACAATGGTCTATAACGACCCGACTAGTCGTTTTGCGTTCTAGCATTTCGTTTCGTGATTTGAGTCCTCGAGTAAGCTCATTTGATGTATTATGATTTACCTATATGGTTGATTTTGATTTTCGAGAGGTTCGGAATGTTTTGGAAGATAAATTCTTATTTTGGAAGCTTTAAGTCGGCAACGTTGACTATGGTTTGACTTTTGTATAAACGACTCCGGAATGTGGATTTGAAGGTTCTAATAGGTTCTTATGATGATTTAGGAACTCGTAAAATTTTTTAGTTCAGGCTTCGGGTGGCTCGGGATTGATTCGACGCCTCTATTTGAAAGTTGAAATCTATGAACTTAAAGAGAGTTGCATAATTTGGATTGATCATTAATTCTTGATTTTGATTATTATTCGTGTTTCGAACCTTTCGATAAGTTTGAGTAAGGTATATGAACTTGTTAGGATGATTGGACGGGGACCGGAGGGGCTCGGGTGAGTTTCGAATCATTTTGAGCAAAGTTGGTTATTGGTTTTTCTATTGTCAGTGATGCTCTTCGCGATCGCGAGGTGTGTGTCGCAATCGCGTAGAGGGAGAGTGGCGGGTGGAATTTTGTTCACCGAGATCGCGTGGAAGCTATCCGTGATTGCGTAGTTTCAATTGGTGAAGCTTCGCGGTCGCGAGCGTTATTACGCGATTGCGTAGTAGACTTCTGGGACTGGAGTTGTTACTCTCTGTGATCGGGTGTGCAGGGGTGCGAATGCATATGTGTCAGCCAGTGACACTTCGTGATCGCATAGGTGCGCCCATGCGATCGTGATTTTGATGCATTATTTGGTTCCAGGGTATTTTATGTCCAAAATTTGAGGATTGTTCATTTTTCACTATTTTGAGTTTCAGAGAACGAGTGGAGGTGATTTTGGAGATGGATTTTGTGAGAAAGCACGGGAGAAAAATATATTATTAATCACTTGATTATAATACAATGAGCCATATTTATAACTATATACATACATATCCCACTCCTATTCAATGTGGGACTACGACTAATTACATATTAATTACATAACTATCTACCACTTCTCCTCAAACTGGTGCATACAAATCATATGTACCGAGCTTATTACATATGTAACTAATACGAGGACCACTGGATCCCAATAATACTTCGCCCGGAGTTGATTTTATATACCGAAAAATGAGGACAACTGCATCCCAATGACTATCACAGGGCGAATCCATAAATTGACTCACAACACTCACAAGAAAAGAAAAGTTAGGTCTAGTCACTATATCTTGCAGGATCTCTAAGCTGCTCCACCTGTCCTGGCAGAAGTTTAGAATTTGGATCCATCGGAGTGTCAACAGGCCTACAACCTATCATTCATGTCTCCTCAAGAATGTCTGAGGCATACTTTCGTTGTGAGATTACGACACAGCGACCTCAATACCTAGAAAATACTTTAATATGCCTAGATCCTTAACCTGAAAGTGCTGAAAGAGATCTTGCTTCAACCTAGTAATATCATCCTGATCATTGCCGGAAATAACAATATCATCAATATAAATCACCAGATAAATATAGAGATTTGAAACAGAATGCCGATAAAACACAGAGTAATCAGCTTCACTACGAGTCACGGCGAACTCCTGAATAACTGTGCGGAACTTACCAAACCAGGCTCGAGTAGACTGTTTTAGACCATAGAGTGACTGGTGCAACCGACATACAAGACCACTTGACTCCCCCAAAGCAGCCCCAAGGTCACCGTGAAGAAAAACATTCTTAATGTCTTATTGATAAAGAAGCCAACGGCGAACAGCAGCCATGGATAGAAAAAGGCGGACTGATACTATTTTAGCAACGAGAGAGAAAGTATCACTGTAATTAAGCCCAAATATCTGAGTATACCTTTTGGCTATAAGATGAGTCTTAAGTCGATCAACCTGGTCATCTCGACCAACTTTGACTGCATACAACCAACGACAACCAATAGTAGATTACCTGAAGGAAGAGGAACAAGCTCTCAAGTACCACTCATATGTAAAGCAGAGATCTTGCCAATCATAGCTTGTCGTTATCCTAGATGAGACGACGCTCCACCCGACTAAGGGATGGAAACAGAAGACAAAGATGATACAAACGCATAATGGGGTGATGATAGACGATGATAACTTAAACCGACATAATGAGGTTAGGATTAAGTGTGGTTCATATACCTTTCTGAAATGCAACTGGTGAACTAGGAGGAAACAAGTCCACAGTAGAAACAGGGTAAGGTGTAGGACGTGAATCAGCTGGGTCTAATGCTAGGCGCGGACGAGGACGAGGACGATAAGTCAAGAGTGGTATTCTCGTGGCTGGGGATCTCGGAAGAGCAACAGTAGGTTCTTTAACGGTTGGTATGGGTAAGACTTCTGTTGCTGAATGTGTAGGCAGAGCTATAGCAAACTTCTCAAAAGTCGGTATAGGTAAGACCTTCGATATATCACCAGGTGAGCAGCAACGATATCCCTTTTGAACACGAGAATAACCAAGGAAGACACATTTGAAAGCACGAGGAGCTAACTCATCTTTCCCATGGGATAAGTTATGAACGAAACATGTGCTCCCAAAACACGAGGAAGAGAGTATAAGGGTGAGTGGGAAACAATACTGAATGCATAATCTGATTCTGAATGGGAGATGACGGCATTCAATTAATCAAATAAAAAGCTGTGAGGAATGATCACCCCAAAAACGCAACGAAACATGAGATTTAATGAGAAGTGTGCGAGCACTCTCAATGAGATACTTATTCTTTCTCTTCGCAACCCCATTTTGCTGAGGGTTATAAGGACAAGATGTCTGATGAATAATACCTTGAGAAATCATGAACTGTTGAAACAGAGAGGATAAATATTCTAAGGCATTATCACTGCGAAGACAAGAGTGGGTTGCTCTAGTGGTGAGCACCCTCCACTTCCAACAAAAAGGTTGTAAGTTCGAGCCACCCCAAGAGCAAGGTGGGAGTTCTTGGAGGGAGGGAGCCGAGGGTCTATCGGAAACAGTCTCTCTACCCCAGGGTAGGGGTAAGATCTGCGTACACACTACCCTCCCCAGACCCTACTAGTGGGATTATACTGGGTTGTTGTTGTTGTATTATCATTGCGAAAAATGTGAATAGAAATACCAAATTGATTTTTTATTT
Organism: Nicotiana paniculata; assembly: GCA_005239505.1. Lineage (NCBI taxonomy): Eukaryota > Viridiplantae > Streptophyta > Magnoliopsida > Solanales > Solanaceae > Nicotiana > Nicotiana paniculata. The sequence goes on from MDKI01283013.1 coordinate 28,839, forward strand.
CAGCACAAAAACTCGGGATCATAAAAAACAACTCAAATTGATCTTTCATTAAGAAAAGCCAAGTACATCTTGAATAAACTAACAAAATAACGAAATCCCATGGTCGAACTGACTCTACTAGGACCCCGTATATCATATTGAACTAAGAAAAAAAAACTCTGCATGACTCTCAACACTACACGGAAAGGTCGTTCGGGTATGTTTCCCAAGCTGACACGGCACACAATCTAATGTAGACAAACTAGACAAAATAGGCACCATCTTTTGAAGCTTGGATAAACTCCAATGTCCTAAACATATGTGAACTAGGTCTGGAGGATCTGTAAGTGAACATGCTTTGGAGGGATTGAGGGAGTTAGGTAGTAAAGGCCTTCTGATTCACGCCCTATGTCAATCGCCTGTCCCGTACTGCGGTCCTGCATAATAAAAGAATTATCAATAAAATATATACCACAATGGAAGGCACGAGTCAAACGACTAACCGATGCAATACTAAAAAGACAGCTAAGGACATAAAGAACAGACTCTACAGTGACAGAATATAAGGAATTAGCTTGTCCAGCTCCTTTTGCTTTAGTTTGGAACCCATTGGCTAAAGTAACAGTGGGAAGAGACTGTGAATGCACAACATTCGACACAAAAGTGAATTATTACAAGAGATATGATCAGAAGTGCCTGAGTCAATGACCCACGGTCCAAGAGTACTAGACTGGAAAACATAAGCAAAAGAATTATCAGCAACAGAAGTATTAGTCTGAGCAATCAAGGCTACTTGTAATGTCTTCTTACTTGCTCGATACTGAAGGAACTCATTGTATTCCCCTTCCGATAAAGAAAATCCTTGGTTACCTACCGTCTCGGTCTGAGCAACATTTGCATCTTTGGGTGGTCGACCATGTAAAGAATAGCAAACTTCACGAGTGTGTTCCATTTTATTGCAATAAGAACACTTGGGTCGAGATCTTCCTAAACAACCTCCTCTTCGTCTATTCTCTATAGTTTGAGATGCCCGATTTTCCACTGTCCGGGATGCGAGAAAAGAGGAGTCAACTATTTGTAATGAGATCACTAGGTAACTGGGTGCTGCAGCAAGGTGAAGTAAAAGAGATATTAATTCATCAAATGTAGTGACAGTAGGACAAGCTAAAATCTGGTCACGTACTGAATCAAAATCATTAGGTAGTCCAGCGAGCGAGTGTAAGAACTAAAAATATCTTCTGTCATTGCTCTTATTGCTTTTCAATACTAGCAAAAACAAGCGTCTTCTCAAATTCTCCATGACTACATGTACTTGTCCTAAGTAAGTAGGCATACTAGCAGTATCACATCGTAGAAATGAGATATGTCATTAGTGTATAAAGTGCGAGCATTTTCCCAAACTAAATGACAAGTCTGGAATGGATGAAACAAAGGCATTCGCTTGGGATCAATAGATCGCCACAAAATGCTACATTGAGCTCGATCTTTTTCCAAAGCACTTTGGCTTTTTCATCTCCCTCGCTAGCCTTTTTGATTAAGTGATCTTGAACACCTTGACCCTTGCACCACAATTCAACAAAGGAAGCCCAAGATAAATAGTTCAAACTTCCCATTAAGGGCTCTGAAGTAATCATAAAACTCGAATTTCCAAAACCTGTATATTTAAAACCAAATATATCAAATCCCAAAGACATCATTGGAGGAGAGAGGCCAAGAAACAAATAATAAAAATAATCAATTGTATCTCGCTGAAACTGGGAAGAACACATTGTTTCTGCCTGAAAAAACTATTGTAGCTACCGAAAATATTAAAAGTGAACGAAACAAAAAGAAAATGTGATGCGCATGCTTGGAATTGTAGGGGCAACACACAGTCCAAAAGAAATTTTGCCAAAATTTGGCCGAAAACCTCATGTCGGCGCGTGACATTGGAACCTTGCCGAAAAAAATTCTTCCGACTGCGCGTGAGGGCGCATGGATGGTTTTCTGCCAGATATTATTTTAAGGGTTTGTCGCCGGAGGCTAATCTACTTCGTGGTGGTCTTAGTTTTTGCATAACACTGATGAATAATATTTTTCTTGCGGACAAACTTGTGTTTGCCGGAAAAAAGGGCTTCTGGTTGACTAATTTCTCTTCCCGGAGTCGCTGGAATTTATGCACAGCAATAAATTTCTCACGGTAGCCCTAATACCATGTGAGAAAGCACGGGAGAAAAATAAATTATTGATCTCTTGATTATAATACAATGAGCCATATTTATAACTATATACATACATATTCTAAACACATTGAGATCGACTCACTTTGTCAGAGAAAAAATACTCTCAGGAGATATTGTTTCAAAGTTTGTAAAGTCGAAAGATCAGCTAGCAGATATTTTCACTAAGTCTCTTACTGGTTCTCGTATTAGTTCCATCTGTAACAAGCTCGATACATATGATTTATATGCACCGGCTTGAGGGGGAGTATTAAGTAGTTAGTCATGTATAATGTCCCACATCGAGAAGTAGATACCTATTATTATATAATCACTGTATATAAATAGGGTTGTACAACACTTTAATTCTGCAATAATATTTTTCTCCCGTGTTTTTTCACATGCTTTATTGATTCTTATGATTACGTGGTACAATTATTCATGCTAGAGATCATGTGTTAACTTATGACACCTTATTAGAGCCCAATGGGTTATTCTTGAGATATGTTGATATACTTGATTTGGCCGTAGTCACAAATTATAATGTGAGCACACATCTGCACTTGTTATTCTTGTGATATGCCTTAAAATGTTATACGGCTACTAGAGTCTCCTTATTTATGTTAGAGATCATGTTTCGGCTTTTAATGTTTAATTGGACATAATGATCATTTGGAGGATAGATTACATGTTGGAGTTGCAGTCATACGTCACATACATGCATATATCATGCAAAGGGATCATCTCGTATTCATATGCATACATTGCTGCATATGGTTCCCCAGTATGTACTGAGGTTATGGCACACAAGTCGTCCGCGCAGTTGAGATGATTATGGCATGAGGTTTGTCGTGCAGTGCACGAGGCTTTTGCCATGGCGGTTATTATGATACGGATATGGCATGAGGTTTCTATCGTGCGATCATTGATATGAGATTGTTTTGGCACGAGGTCTTTGTCATGCATTGGACGTGCTAAACACGATCCGTTTAACGTGTGGATATGGATCCATCCCCATAGGATCGCCCTCTCATGTTCCTCTCTTAATAGCGTACACGCAGGTTCTGAGAAACTAACGGGTTTCTAATTGATTGTGATGAGGGATCCGATGTGATGAGTTATTGAGCATAAAGGTAGAAGCTTTGACCATCCAAGTGAATTCTTTATGCATATTCATGCATTTTCAGGCTTTATTCATGCATATATTCTACACATACTAGTTGATGCATTTTATATATGCATGGGACTTGTTTGATGGACAATTGGAGGGTGTCAGATTGATGTAAAGAACGAGTCTTCTTCATACATTGACATGTTGGACTCATGTAAATTGGATCTGTCATGTATACACTTTATATTCATGGTGAAGTAATAGAGTAAATGCTACTTGGTGCATATTTCTTTTGTATGCAAAATTGGTGGAATTGTATTTGCTTTGACCTGATTAATTGGAAAAGCATGCTTATTATATTCTTCTTCGATTGTGCACTTTTATTATTGATATTCGTTGTTTCCTTGGTTGTTTCTTGGTTATATCTCTATTATTATACTTGCTGAGTACATGGGGTAGGTTGTACTCATACTACATTTAAGCACCTCGCGTGCAGATTTTGGAGTTGAGTTGATGTGGAAGACGGAGTATAGCTTTGAAGATGTAACAGCGTTCCAGTTGCAAGCTATTATTTTGTTCATGGAGTTAGGACTTGTACTCCTGTTTATGTATATTTAAACAGATGTATTTTCTTCGTGCTAGCGTTGTAAATCTAAGTCTTAGTGGCTCATGACTGTACTACCAGTTCTTGGGGATAGTTGTATTGATTTTTGCATTTTTATTAAATTATTTACTTGATGACCTTCAATTCAAAATGTGTTATATCTTGGTTGACTTACCTAGCTGGTTGGATTAGGTGTCATCACGACTTGGTGGGATTTTGGGTCGTGTCACGATTTTTCCCCAGTTTCTTCTGGTTTTCAGAACTAGGCTCTAAACCTGGACTCTACAAGATTTTACTAGATTGGGCCCCAAGGAGATGGAAGAGCTAGAGTGACAATCTCAACCAAGGTTATTTTATTAATTGCTCTCCTGCTTCTTTTGTCAAGCTGTGAGAAGAAAAAACAAAATTATTAAGGATGAGTATCTGCAAATTTTCCTAGAAGAATCGTTTTTCCTACACTTCGTGCAAATCTCTTGCAGGTTTACTGATCATTCAACTAATCCCATCCATCAGCATGTACGCATAAGACAAGAATGACATAATAAATTAGCATGGTTTTGTTCCAAGGATACGTGGATCATCATGTATAGAGACATCCCCTTCCTGGCCAACCTAAGAAGACAAGGCATTAGTTGACTTAACAATGAGAACGATGCTTATCACAAATTGCTTATGAATGTATCTCAAATATAATATCATCTTACAAGGTCAAGAGGTTCGTATGCATCCATCTCATCTTCAACATTATCATCCTCAAAGTCATCTTCATCATCTTCTAAATAATCAGGTTCATCAACTTCATTGTTTTCTGCTTGGTCATCGACTTCATTGTTTTCAGCTTCTGACATTTCAAGGAATTTATAGGAGAAAAACTTGAGTAAAGGCTCCGATGAGACTATAATGACAACTAGCTGGAAGATAAAAATATACCAAAAGTAAGGTAAAATCTGGAAGCCTGAAAGTACTCCACAGCAAATCAGCTGTAGGGATAATTTTAGCTTTGATATTTGCAGTTTAGGAGTTTTAGAAAACACGACAGTTAGTTACATTAACAATTAAATTTCATGATAGATAATTACGTCAATGTTTAAAATTCATGATAGACTACAAATATCTCCAACTGCTTTCAACCTTTATGGACTTTTCCTTGCTCTTCAGGTCTTGTAATTTTCACACAAGTGTGAATCCTCTTCGACTTCTCAAAGCGGGCAGACACAGTTTTTAGTAAAGACTCTGCATCGGGATGAGGGCATACTGACATAAATCTCACAGCAATGCACAGTCTCAAGCAATCAAGAATATGAGAGGAGAACCATCCTGTTGTATTCTGCAAATAAAATTATCAGAAGAAAATTACCATTGGTGATTGCTTCAAGTATTTGTCAGAATACACAAAGATAACTACATTTACGCAAATCGGAATTGTTTTAAGCACATAAGAAGTGAGTTACTAAAGGAAAATCCCCAGGGCCCAACCCCCCAAGAATCATCTGTTGTTAACATCCTCTCAGAGAAATTACAAGGTAACAGGCACCAGGCAGAGCATGTAGGATATACTTAAAATGTTCATAGTAATACATTCAATCTGAAAACCAAAAATATAGAAATAAAGAAAAAGACCAAGGTGAAATGTAAGTATCAAGAGATAACATGAACGTGAGCACAATAAAATAAAAAAATTAAACAATTAGTCTCTAGTGGACAAATCTGTTTGCTTCTCTCCTGAACCAGATTGACTTTTAATCCTCAAGATTGTCAAGTCAATAGTTAGATTTGATTATGTTAACAAGATATGAGGCTAACTGTAGTTAGCTAGCTTAGTTAGTGTTAACTGTAGTTAGTTAACTAAGAGTAGTTAGATAGTTAATGACAGTTGTATTCAACTAACTTAAGTTACAGCACTGTATATAACTAACAAGCAGTTAGTTATCATGTACTCTGTATTCATTCTGTATTCATTCTATGAGAAAAAACGGTTTCTTCTCCAGTGATGCTTCTCCGTGTCTTCTTCTTCTCTCTTCTCCATTGAAGCTTAATCACTAGAAGTTATCATGGTATCAGAGCTTGCGGATTGATCCGAGCTTACTTCGAGCTTGCTTCCAGCATTTTTTAGCCTTATTTTTGCCTAATTGCTTTTGAGTCGCCATTATTGGTGAAACTCATCCTTGAGCAGCTAGGGTTTTTTTTTGTTACAATTCAGAATTGTCTCTAAGTTTTCAAGTTCATTTCAATGGCAATTGAAACTACAGACGACGCTACTGATGCTACACACGCAAGAGGAGGCATCGGGATGATTCCAGTTGTAGATCAACATCATCCTCTATTTCTTCAACCTTGCGATACTCCAGGTAGCTCGCTAATTTCGATTAAACTCACAGGACCTGAGAACTATGCTTTATGAAGTAGTTCTATGCGAGTTAGCCTACTAGGAAAGAGCAAATTAGGTTTTGTTGTTGGTAGGTACTCGAAGGATAAATTTGATCCATCCTTGCATGAACTGTGGGAGAAGTGTAATGCTATAGTCCTTTCGTGGATAATGAATTCAGTTAGCAATGAATTACTAAGTGGTATGGTGTATGCTACAAGTGCTCAGAAGGTCTGGTCCGATCTTAGGGAAACTTTAGATAAAGTTAATGGATTGTGAATCCTATATCTTCATAGACAAATAGCCACTTTAACCCAGGGTATTTCCTCAGTTTCAGTGTATTTCTCAAAACTAAGGGAACTGTGGGCAGAGTTTGATGCACTAATGCCCTGCCCTGGTTGTGGTTGTGAAGAATCTAAGAAATATGTTGAACATTTTGAATCTCAAAGACTGTTGCAGTTTCTAATGGGTCTAAATGAATCATATGCTCAGTCTAGCAATCAGATTATGATGATGTCCTCAACTCCTTCAATTAATAAGGTCTATGCTATGATAGTGTCTGAGGAAAGTAGGAGATCACTGACTCCTCCTTCCCATATTCCTGAGATAAATGAAGGAATAGCCTTGTTTAGTAACAATGGAGGCTACAGGGGTACTAGTTCACATGGCTCTGGTAATGGTGTCATGTATAACAACAAGGGAGGATCATCTAGTTCACGAGCAGGTTATAGAAACAAGAAGAATATCCTTTACTGTGACTATTGTCGCTTCAAAGGGCATACTAGAGATACTTGCTACAAATTGGTGGGATATCCAGCAGATTTCAAATCTAAGAAGAAGATTCCCTCTGTCAATTATGCTAAGGACAATCATTCTAATAGTGATGTCAACTCTGCTTCTATGGGTGAAATTACTGGTTTAATGGCTAACATGGCTAGAAATGCAGCACCTAGCCAAGTTCACAATCAGAATGTTCAAGCAGGACTAACAGGACTGGCAGGGATTCCACAGTTTACTCAGGACCAGTACACTCAAATTCTGCAGATGCTTGGCAAAGGCAGTGAGATTGGTAGTTCATCTGAGAATGCAGGTATAGCAAATGCAGCCATGACCACCAGTGAAGACCTAATTAAGTGGATAGTGGATTCCGGAGCATCAAATCACATGGTTAATGACAAACAAATCTTAACTGAGAATAGTGAGTGTGATAAGTCTAAAGAGTGCAGAGTTCATTTGCCTACTGGAGAGACAGTCACTGTTAATCACATAGGCTCTACTTATCTTTTCCTGGTCAAAAGATAACTAATGTGTTGCACATACCTGGATTCAAATACAATCTCCTATCTGTATCAAAGTTAACAAAAGAACTAAAGTGTGTAGCCATGTTCTTCCCTGATTTCTTCATTTTTCAGGATCTCTTCAGTGGCAAAGTGAAGGGGATTGGTAGAGAAGACAGTGGCCTCTATGTGTTCAACCACAGTAGCAAACTTCAGGTAAATTCTGTTGTAATACCCAGCAAACTTCAGGTGGATTCTGCTGAAGTACTTCAGGTGGATCGCAAACTTCAGGTGGATTCT